>VOMN01116544.1:0-84878 GCA_014899125.1 Orchestia grillus
GACTGAGTTTCTGAAGCGCTGCTTTCTCTACCACTACAACTACAACTTGTTACTAACGTCTCCGGCATTGCCTACATTCCTGGAATTTTCCCTCGGTCGTAAGCCTGAGCTAGAGATCGATCACATTACAGCACTCGAACTCCACACTCGACGTTACTCAATTTGACCTGCATGAGCTTGCCCCAAGAATGCGGCGCCTACGCATGTGCTCAACACATCACGTCTCTCTCGCCTGTATTCTATCGCACAGTCCCTGATGTTACCGCTTACGCTGGGAAAGCGCACGGCGACTCACGTGTCTCCCGCATACTATCGCACAAGAATTGGGTATAGTTAGCCTAGAATACAACCTGCTATGAACATGCCTACATATATACAATGA
Source organism: Orchestia grillus (assembly GCA_014899125.1). Classification (NCBI taxonomy): domain Eukaryota; kingdom Metazoa; phylum Arthropoda; class Malacostraca; order Amphipoda; family Talitridae; genus Orchestia; species Orchestia grillus. Next base: position 383 of record VOMN01116544.1, read on the forward strand.
ACGTCTAATTTTATACACACAGTTAGGAAAGGTTGCCATAGGCTGGAGGCTTCGAGACCTTGAAGCCGCTAAAAAAGCGGTCAAAAAGTTAGTTGAACCATTTCGAATTCCAGAAGGAGTATAGTTGAACTCCCAGTCTTAAGCGAATTTCTTCAATAGGTAAATTTTCCCTTGGAGTAGCTCTTAAACCGGGAGTTTCGAGCAGAAGTTTTTTTTATGCATGATAATGCTCCAAACCATACTTCAAGGCTTACGAAGAAATATTTACACAACCGATTATGTTTTGGAGAACGATAAGCAGAGAGGTCTCCATGTTCAGCGGAACTTAATTTTATAGAGAATCTGTGCATCATTATCAAATCTGCGAAACAAACATAGTGGCGGTGATCAGCAAACCGGCAAAGATGAATTCAGGAGTGAAACTAAAAGAACTTGAGCGAACTTAGATCAATCGATTTTCTCACGATTGATCCTTCAATAGATTTTGTGAAGTTCTTTGGGGAATGTGGTGTCCATGTTACATGCACGCAAAGAAGAAAATTGAAATCGACATACTGAGATATCAATAATTTTCCTTTTGCCACCTCTTTTCATTTATAAGTAGTCTCTCAAAGGATATACTTTTATACGTTACCTTTTATTTGTTCGAGTTGCTCTTGCTTGAATCTGTTTTCTCGATAAAGGATTTTGAAAAAAAAATTATGAAAAGCAGCTCAACTCATTCTGGTAAGCAACAGTTTCATGGGAAGAAAAAGGGATAAACTAATGAATTACTAACATTGATGCAATACCTAATTACACATGCACATATTAAAAATATTTACGCAACGTACTCAAGCGACTTCATTCCACTCGTAATAGCAAACGGTTTAATCTACGAACAGGGAATATAACCGAAATTGCGCCTTTATTAGCACCGTGAAACTTGAGGTCTGAACTGGAAGCAGAGCAAATTAGCTGATTAGCAGGCGCCAGTAAAGTGTAGGCCTTGTCGTCGTGCCGCGGGTGGCGTACGCAAGCACCTCGCGCTCGCTTCACGGTGCGCCGACCGATGAGCGCGCCTCAGAAGCACCGTGTGCCAGGGCTTTACGGTCATCTTTATACATTTCATCAAATTTGTAGGTCGTTCACGGGTATTTTTGTGGATGCCATAACAACCTGTCAATGTTTTTGTCGTGTATTTTTGGCGCGCGTCGGGAGTGCGTGAGGCGGCGCCGTAGCTTCTTTTGCCTTATTCGGGGCCGGCGTAATTTGATGAGCCCTCACTGGCAGATTTATGCCCTCCATTTTGAGCGAATACTCCCCTTCCTCCGACTCCGCAACCAGGAACTGACTTTCTCTCGCTGCAGGTGCCCCCAGCTTCACAGGCGCATAATTCTTTTTTGTTGTTGCCTCCTACTCCGCATCCACGGCATGATTCTTTCTTGTTGTTGCCTCCTACTCTGTATCCACGGCATGATTCTTTCTTACTGTTGCCTCCTACTCCTTATCCACGGCCTGAGTCTTTCTTGTTGTTGCTTCCTACTCCGCATCCACAGCATGATTCTTTCTTGTTGTTGCCTCCTACTCCGCATACACGCATGATTCTTTCTCGCTGTTGCTCTTACTGCTATCAAGCGCTTGACATTCTATTGTTGCAGCCACCTCAAGCTCCATAGACACATGATTCTTTCTTGTTGTTGCATCCTATAGACTTTTCAAGACTCGAGAATGAGCGCGTGGCGCACTCCTCTTGCCATATTTCATTCTCTTCCTCATGAAAGCAAGAGTCAGGCAGTCTTCTTCTTTGTACCCAGCGACTAATTTCTCATGGTACTTCAGCTCTAACTATAACTCTAGAACTTTTCCCTAAAAGAGTTTCTTTTTTTCAAATACGTATAACTCCGTAACTGATGGCCATAAAAACTTTTATATGGTCTTATTTTCACCACCATTCAATTTAATTTCATCAGGTTATGCCATTCTGCATTGGTAGGAATAGTTCACGAGTAGATGCACGATAAGTGAGCCGTATTTTTCCCGTTGCGCGAGGGCATTTCTAAATGTACTAAAGAACAGAATTTTTCTGGATTGTCACAATATTGTACCATGACTACGTCATTCCTATTTCGGAATGATCTTGTTTCAACTTTAGTTCACGAGTGCAGAAATTGAATTTTTCACTATTGACTCTTAACGATGAAATTGAGAAAAGAAGAGGACATATTCACAGTCACAACTTCCAGCGATATCAAGAATGTCACTAGAGTCGTTCAACTGCGGTGGTTATTGGTCATAATAAAAACACTATGCTCTTGTTTTTGAGTGAGAAGTAAAAATTTTGATTTAAAAAGTTTATTACCTTCAGTATTTGTTTATGCTACATATTTGCTACTTTTATTACTCAAAACATAGATTGTGTCATAAGAATTGGCCTCGCACAATGGTCAAAAAAACGACTTTCACTTATCGTGCATCTGTTTGTGAACTATTTCTATCAATGCTGAATGGCTTAACCTGATGAAAATTCATTGATTGGCGGTAAAAATAAGACCAAATAAAAGTTTTCATATCCATTAGTCACGGATTTATAAGTATTTGAAAAAAACTTTTTTATGGGCCACCCTGTGCAATCTTTCTTCCTCGGTGCGGTTCCACTTTTCTTCACATGTTTCTTCCGTGCCCGGTATCTCCCCATAGTAGGGTGTACTGAAATGTACTGCGAAACATTAATGCTAGTGTACACAGGGTGTCACGAGAATAAATTTCCACAAAATGTCCGATGATGTAATGCTTATTAAATATCCCATTAAACTAAGAAACAAATAAATAGGTTAGAGCTGTTCGTTACAAACTTGGATACAAATTATGTATTATTTAACGAACGCATAATGAACAATTAAACTATTGTAACTCATTTTCATAATTTCTTTTCCAAGTATGCAAATAAAATTACCATCTACATATACATGCATATCTCGGGCATGTTCTTCGATAGTAAGCAATCCGTTTGAAGTTCATCTCAAGAATATGTATGCCATGGTAAGTTGCTTTAATCTAACGAATTTAGATAATTCAACGAAACTGGACGTTTTAGTCTCTAAAGTTGCATTACTTTTAAATTCCATCGAGCAACGGAAAAGCGATCGCGCAGTCGATGCGCCTGAATTGCACGCAACTACAGGAAACATTTGGGGGGCGTCGCCCGCAGTCCACCTGCTACATGATGACGTCAGCTGAGCAAATCCGCCTCACGAACAAACTTTAAATTGCCACGTACGTGTGCTAAAAATCTGATAGCTATTGTACCGCGTAATTTAAAATCTACTTCAACTTGAGCTCCAAAATACGAGTGTGAAACTGTACTCTGTCGTTTCTGTATCCTATCGGGCTTTTGCGTTCATTTGGTCTTCATCCTGAAACGCTAAACTCTTTTTGTAAATCCCTATCAGGACCAATCTTGAGCATAATTGATATTAAAAATATTATAGTTAGTCATCAATTAATTTGTTTCTGTTTGAATTAGGCTGAAAATACACACAAGCGCATAAAATGTGAACAGCAGTTTTCGCTATATTTCGCTCATTTGAAGAGTAAGTCTGCCCTCTTTGGGTTCAGTGTAACCAGAATTGAAGTAGTCTGAGGGTACCAGGAAGGCTCCACATCGATGTGTGGTCAGAGGGGTACGGAGGCATGCTCAATGGGCAGCTTCGAGACGTTAGCGTCGATGTGTGAATGTCGAATAAGTGGTTAGTGGTTATTACTCTCCGGTTGCTGAGGATTTGGGCTCATCAACATCCGGGGTTTGGCATTAGAACTTGTCGCTCGAAATTCAGGGTTCTGACAGTTTGCATTCGTCGAGTTAACATTGCCTTTATCCTTCGCTCCCGTCGCAAATATCTAGCATCTGCTGGATAGCATTGCAAAATTTTCATTCTATTAGTTAGAGTAAGCCAGTAATCTGCGTCTGGTGACCAATATCTCTCAATATGTAGTGCTTGGTGGTTAGCGTTGGCTTATATCTTCTTCTTGTCTGAAGTCTACTTTTTAATATGCACATACAATATAAATGTATAGGGTGTGCGGGATCAATTTGACAGTTTCATAAAGAAAAAGGACTTAACAACGTATAAAATCAATTGATTCATTGAGAGCCTGTTCTATAGAAAAGGGTAAATATCCAATTCACGTGTCTAAGCTCGCATTTCAATGCCAAGGCCTTCCAACACTTTTTTTTCCAGGTTTTCGGTAAAATCTGATGTACGTACGAAATCAGAATACCTTCTGTGCTTTTTATTATTAACTGCACCCAAGTAGTCTCTCTTGCAAATCTTCAGTTGGTGCCTGATAGTTTTAACAGTGTTCCAAGAACATTAAACGGCATCCATAATTTTATGATTTATTAAACCAGCACAGATCATCATAATCAGATTATTTTTTTCCAATTTCAAGTGGTTTTCTGTCTCTCACTTTCGCTGTCATCCCGTTTATGAATGGAAAAGAGACATGCGTCTAAATGACGCGTAGTATGAAAAAATATGTTCAACTAAGCAGAATATATTCGGAGTAGAATTACTTTCAAATTTATTCCGAACAATGCATTAACAAATATGTGCTAAAGGTCAAGCAGCCAATGATTTTACCGCTCGATGTCAAGCATCCAAAGATTTTGCTGCTCAATATCCAGCGGCCAAAGATTTTCTCGCTTATTAAACAGCGGCCAAAGATTTTCTCGCTCAGTATGCAGCGGTCAGAGATTTTCTCGCTCAGCAAACGGCGGCCAGAGATTAATTAGCCCAGTATCCAGCGGCTTAAGATTTTTTCTCACAGGATCCATCTGCTGGAGATTTTCAAGCACAATAATTATTATAGCTTCATTGAATGTACCTCATTTTCGGTTGGTCCTGCCTGCTAAGCTAAATCGCTACATCGCTAGGGAGTGCTGCAAGTGTGACATTTCTTGTCTAATTGCTGTCAATGATATTTCTGCCATCACATATCTACTTTAGATTTTTTTAGCAAATATTTAGCTCGCAATGACCCTTTCAATATCTACGAGGATGTAGAAGGTGTTCTAAAATTTGGGTTACGTTTATTTTGAGAATGCGAAGGCGAAGAAAAATCGTAAAAACATTAGGTTGGAACATTTCGAACTTGTGTTCATTTTCAAAGATATTTGCAATGCAAATTTTTTACTTAATCAATATTCCCAAGGAGTATGGTTGCATTACAGGGATATATAAATGCCAAGTTAAAAATTAAAAAAGAAAAAACACGCAATACACATTAAGCAAGAGGTTCTAAGAAACATATCTTACGCGATTGCGCAGCACTTTCAAGTACAAGGATGTTGCCAACAGATTTATAACTTCTAAAAATGGAAAATAAGAGTAAGGGCGAGAATTTGAATCGAAAAAACATTAGTGTAGCACAGAAAAGGGTTTCTTACGGTTGACGAGTTTTAATGGATATGCCATCTGCATGTCGTTTAATGATGTGTGTATTTCGTGTTTCTCCTTTTTTAATTTTCAATTTGGTACATCGCTAATATAACCGTATTCGTGAGGGAATATTGATTAAATGAAAAATTGCATTGCCGCAGGTTTCGTTGAAAATAAACACAAGATCGAAGCGTTCGAACTAAATGATTTTACGATTTTTCTTTGAAATTTCATCCCTAGGGAATTGTCTACTCAAAAAGGGTTTAGCTTTTTTTTAGCTTAAGTAATTCTTTATTTTAGTAATTATTCATCGTTATCATTATACACAAACGAAAAAGCAACCTATTACACGGATTTTACATCTTTAAAAATTTCAAAATCGGTAGACTTAAAATTGCCATTTCAGATTTCAATAAAAATTAACTCAGGACCGACTGAAGTCCCAGGCTCCCTCTCTCATCTTGCACGAAGAATGGCCCATCACTCGTCAACTTGAACCCTCTGGAGTTCGATGTCTCAGCCTTATCGAAAGGCATAATTTCTGCTTCTAAAATCGAAAATTTGGAAACGCTTCCAAGTGAAACTGAGGTTGGGCTGGGACAAAATTTCGAAAAGTATAATTTTTTTCGTGAATGATGAGTGTCATTTCGAAGTATTTCAGCAAGTTGATGGTGTTTGATAGACCGTCACAGAGAAAGAGCTTATCATGTTTAATGAGTCCGTGCATTTCTCGTTTGTTTTAGAAAATCTGCTTTTGCTGCTTCATTACATATTTGTGAAATAAATGAGACTGAAAAATTTCGTAGCGCTTAATACTGAACACGCGGTATGCTTATGTAAAAAATGGATACCTAATAGATAGTCTTATACTTCTGTGTGTAAAATAAGCGTACCTCTGTCATATGTGAATGATGTTTCTACAATATGTTTTATTCTTTTCAAAACAGTGACTCAAATCTCTCATGGATTTCTGAGGTACAAATATTATTTGACATTCTAAATGCTAAAAGTTGATGAGCGCGCCTAATTAAATAGCCGAAGTTATCGACGGATGGTGAAGTGGGGGTTTATACTGGAAGCTCCGATGTCTGATATAACTCCCACTCATGTTCTATCCTTAAAAATACTTAAAATATGAAAATACTTAATATAAATATAAAACTTTACCTTGTTACTGCCTTAATAAATGAAATGCCAAAATTCATTTTGGATGATGAATTGAATTTCAGAAACGTAATTTTTTTTAAAGCCTATTCTGTAGACTCTCAAACAAATTGAAAATTAGAGTACGAGCTTGATAATCGACCATTTTCGAATCTTACAGCCATGAATGCACGTGGTGCCGCTTCGTGTTCCTGCTCTCAAGAAATAAAACGTCGGCAGGAATCCAACAACGGAGGCTTTTTTTTGTTCCTCGATTGCTGGTAAATTTTGTCTCCGTACTGGTACTAAGTTCTGGTACGAAGTAGCATCGTACTGGTACGAAGTTCTGGTACGAAGAACCACCGTACTAGTACGAAGTTCAGGGCAAGTTCTGATGTGCTTTGAGTTGCCTTGCATATAACATGTCCTTACATTAGTGGGCATAGCATTGATACCCAAAGCTAACGACATTGACTTTTAAGGTTAATTAATTAACATGCAGGGGCTGCCCCAGAGTGTGACGGTAAAGCGTACAGCTTTAGCCAATCGCTGGTACTGTCTCCGCCATGAAGGCCATACGCGTTCACTATCAGTACGACTGACTCGAAGTTAGATACAGATGTTTGGTCGGCAAATTCTGCCTATTCATTTAATTCTGCGATTATCAATCCATTTGATTTGCGCTCTTTTTATATTTAGTAAATACAATAAATAAGAAGAAACCCTATTTTATAGAAAGAAATTCAATCTTTTATTTAACTCAAAAACCATGATTTGTGAAACACGAGGCCTATTCATAAACACTGGTGGAAAAGATGTACGTAGATAATGTGAAAAATTTCAATCGTGCCAATGAAGTTTTAATATTAAATCTCACGTTAAACTGTAAAAATGCGCGTACGATGTCAGGACCTGAACCACACAACTCTGCTAACGTCACCCGCTCTGGAGCAATAAAGGCCCAAGCTGTTCAGTACCCACAATTCCTGCCGAAAAGAGACGCCACAACTTCTTTGTTGACGCATCAGTCTGACATGACGAGGAAGCGCAACCTCGACCGAAGCTTTTCGCTCCCGTCGCGGCCTTCAGATGCGTCTCTCGTCGTTTAACGGAACGGTTTCGAGCACAGCTTCCGTGCTCTCTCTCTTGTCTATGTATCCATTTGCTTTTTCGGGATGATCCGTAAGGGGTGGACGAATATATTACCTCCAAACAACGAGAAGAATTTTTCATCTTGACGCCCACGCTTACAAAAATCTGCTCGTTGCTGGCCAACGGATCTCAAATACATTCTAATCAACTGTAGTCTGACAACGCTTTGAAGCCTTCAATTCATTTTCCGTGACTTTTTTCATACAGATTGCTAATTTTGAGTCATCTATTTTAGCTCAATATTTTCCTTAATATTTTCTGCTCAGTGCACCACAAATCGTATCGAGCTGAAACTACAGTGTTTGGGCCTCGGATGGTCGTAGATCTCACAGCGTCCTACGCATCAATCCCTAAAGGTGCTATTCTTGGTCACAGTCACTGCTCAGCTCTGCTTTAATTTAGCCTTCTCTTCCAAGCGTAACTTCAAATTGAAGATTTTAGCCCTACTTAACAGCTCATCCCTTTTAATACCGTTCCACATTTGTATATTAGATTCCTCCTTGTTTAGGATTTACGTACCAAGCTCAGTAATTTCTACTAAAGAACTAAAATAATCCCTTGTTGAATATGTTGAAACTAAATTGGCAAAGATACTATTTTCACCGACACGGTTTTGTGACTTGGACTGTAAAACGAGGACGGGACTGGAAAACTACGAGGTCCTTCAGGTGATCCATTTCCCAGGACCTGCAGGGACAGTCTGTGTTCTCTGTTACGGAAGAGGCAGATGAGACAGAACACAAGCGGCAGTAGGGGTCAAGACGCCTATTGTTCGCCGCCTTGCAATGTTCGTAATGCCGTTCCACTGTGATCAGTTCGAGCACTTAGGGAGTATCGCTGATGGGTAAATTATCGAACGTATTTATTTTTAACTGTGTTTATTAAAAATGAAAAGTTTTTTCCATCTTTCATCTCACTAATAATTGCCGTATTTGTCAGCACATTGCATGCATCCCCGCTTAAGACGCCATCTCTATTATGTTAAGATGTTTTGTAGAATGTGTACTGACCTATAAATAGCCCTTGAAATATACGTTCTAACCACTGGAGAGCCTTTCAACAGCTGTGCGCTATGAAATCGTAAATAAAACACGTAGGACGTATATAAAGGACTACCTGTACGATATTCGATGTCACGTGAAACACTCTAGATTTTATATTATAGCCCTTCCCAATCTTGAATCTTTTTCAACTAATGAAGAACTGATGAACGCGTGGCATATAGTCAGGAGGAAGAAGATTCTAAGCCTATTATACTTTTGCGAGGCTCTGAAGCTAAAGGTAAATTTAGGAATTTTACGGCCAACTCAATTTCATAGCTGAAAGAAAATCGGAAGAAAGGACTATCCAATTCCGCCCCATGGATGGGCTGAAAGCGAAGCGAGACACCATTCAATTCACGAGTCTAATCATGCAGATTGTAGATTACATTCGGAAGTTTTCGCGTGTTCGCATTGAAAACACACTATATGAAAAGCATCATTATTGCTTGAAGGCCGTCAAATTTATCTTGTGAAGATCATCACGTTGTTCCTGACAATATTCATCATCCACGACCTAAAATTTCATTTTCCTTTTTCCAAAGCTTCGTTTTGAAGCCATTTTGCAGTGATACAGGCAGTAATGATCTGTCAAATGTTGACAAGCCTGTCGGCCGTGTCTGTTCATCAAGGATTGTGTGCCTAAGCTTTAGCCAATCAAGCATCGACTCAAAAATTGTTCAACCAATCAACGAACATTTTGAGGAGGCAAGACGGGCCTGATTACTGCGTGTCGTGTGGCTGGTACGAGCACGAGGCTGGTACGAGCACGAGGCTGGTACGAGCACGAGGCTGGTATTCGTAGACCAAGGCCATGTCGAGCTATGAGGTGGTGCACTCTGCGTAAAGTATAGGATTGACTTATTATTTTATGCATAATATATGAGCACAGGAGGTCTGGATCGCACGCGCGACAACGGATGTGTGATCGCTATGAGCGGACTGATATTTTTTGAAGCATCGCTCTTCAATTATTGGTGAGTGTGCACAGCACAGTGGGGTAAGTGTGCAATAGAACAAGTCAATATCTATCGAAACCATCCAATTCTTCAATTAGGGATCGTGGTGAGAATGAAAAACACGTATCTAAAAGTACATATTTTATTGTTATTGATTACGCCCAAAGCACTTTCGACCTCCGTATTTTAGGTTTCTTACATATTGTCGGGGACCGTTCGCTTATCAATAAGTGTGATTCGGTGGTGAAATTGTCTCTTGTATGCTGGGCTTGTGGGTATAATTTTTAATTTTCTTTTGTTGACAAATTGAACTGCCTTTTTTTCACACCGTAATTACTATTTGTCATTCTAAATGTCAGTTTCGTTTCACAGCACCCCGGTGATGGATTTTCCATAATTCAAAACGTTTTTTTTGTATTTATTTAACAGGATGTTTGCTGTGACGTTAGTCCTCTTTTTTATCTTGAGACTAAGATTAATAAAAGATTTGCTGAGCCTCGATAACTGTGCGTGGAACTCGCAAAAACGAAACTCTTTGATGCTTGCTAATCTCTTCTCACAGAATTTGTATATACTCGTATCATGCGATAAAAAATATTTGAAATTTTTTTAGCTCATCGTCTTTTTGAAGCTATGTTGAGTTGTATCGGTTTTATACCAAGTGGTTGGTGAAGGTATAATTAGTGTTCAGTCCGACAACAGAAGTTTTCTTGTCTGCGGATAACATTTTCATTACATGTAAAATTTCAGCGAGGCTATTATTTTTTGAGCACCGCAAGCGGACAATGATTATCTACCTATCTAGACCTTGAATACTGTTCCAGCAAAATGATATTAGGTTCTCAATAACTTTATAATATTTTGTTAAAAATTGCTTTTAACTGGCACAATGTCGCCCAGCTTTGTTGGTGAACAAATTATATTGTGAATGATATCTGCCAGCGAACTTTCGCAACTTTTTGAGGAAGATTTGGCTCACTCATTTGGAGCACTGCCAATTATTCTAATTTCTTGTACTTCTCTCGAATTTCAAACGTTAGTCCTAACTAGAGGTATAGTATAATATGGTATAATATAATAAAATACAATACAATATAATATAAAATGATCGCTAGATTTTAGTCTCACTCCCAGATACGGCCTTCATCTGTTTGATAAATTTCACTCTAATTAGTTTTAGTTTAAGAAAGCGCAAAAGACATGAAAACCGCAAAACCAATGCAGGCAAAAGCATCTCTTAAGAAATAGATGTGTACCAATAATAGAGTTTTCGAGCGATACAAGGCTCACGTTCAGTATCTGTATAGGTAAACATGCAATTGAAAAAATCTCAAATAAAAACAAAATACCAGAATACGAAAAAAATGAAATAGATGTAAGCTAAAATACTTAGCGGTACATACGTTTCGGCGTCATTTCAAGAGAGTTTGACATGGTGGATCAAAATATTTTCTAGATACTTTAGACTAGATTTACCACTACTGGAGATGATCATAAATTTATCAACAAGAATAGGATGGTCTAGCTCAGTGGAATGATTCCGTACATTAATGTTAAGCGGGTTTGCTATCGTTTTCCCGGTGCAGGAAAACATCCTCCTGTGCTGTGATATGTATATCCTCTGACTACTGTTGTTTTGCCCATGAACTGGAATGTCTCCGATGTTACTTTAAGAAAAAAAATTCTATCTGTTGTCGTGAACTGAGAATATGATTCTGTGGTGAAACCCGGAATACAGATTTTTGGTTAATGAGCTTTTTTTAGAAATATTGGGACTTAAATATTTTACGGGAAACAACGTAAATATTTTACGGGTAAAGTTACTAAACTTTCTCACGGGTAGAGAGCTCTTGCTTGTGGTCTATGGTCCTAAAAGGAGATTACTTTCCAGAAAGGTCCTGAAAGTAATCAATAGGTCAGCTGCGGAATTACCAAGGCAGCACAGAAAACACATTCATCAGAGAGCTGTAGGCGGGACTTTGGACACTTGAGCGAGATATGAGGTTTAAAAGGAACTGCGAATGGAGTAGGCGGTTAAACTGGGCGCGACTTAGAAGTAGATTTTAGGACAACTAGACTTGAATTCACCCAGCAGTTGGGCAGTTAGGAAAGTTGGGATCCTCAAGCGTAGCATCGGTGAGTTTAATTTTGGACGCTGAGGGTGAAAGGCGTCGGCCCGCGGGCCCCCTTGGGCGTATGGCCCTCACTTTGGGAATAAATTTAGGACCTTTAAAGCTCCGTCATCGTGTGCCGCTCAACCCACCAACGCAAACCAACAACTTGGAGTGCCTCCGTGTAACCCTTTCGAATTATCGCAGCAATTCGAGATGAACAGTAAATTTGCAATACCTAACAAACGTTAATATTGGAAAAGCATGGACCATCGTCGAGATCAACGGAGGAACACCCGAGGGAGGCCAAGTCGAGTGCACTTCAACGTGAGAGAGGATCACGAGAACTCTCGCTTGCGTCAGAATTGCACGCTGAGTTTGCCGTTCAGAAAGATCGCCGTAACAACATTACGTCAGCTGGAATTGGATATTTCAGTGCATCGAGTGCACTTGAAAAAGTGATTCAAGGAAACCGAAGTGTCAGTTCAGAAATAATCCCCGAAATGTTGCAAATGCCGAGGTTTATGTTGGACGATGACTGTTGAATATGTTTGCTCTACCTCGGCATTTGAAGCAAGTAGTGTGATTGTCAGTTAAAATTTTTTTATGATATTAAGTTGAAAGGTGGGGTACGTATTAGTCGAAATTGTGTGCAAACGGGGTATCGTGAATCGACCCATTCAGAGAATGATGCGTTTTGTGTGCGTCGGAGTAGCTTGATTTGCAATCACCGAATGTCAAATTGATTATTGCAATTTTGTAATGTACCTTTCATCTCCATTAGACCCGTTTTAAAATGTAGATTTTTGGCGTATTCGAATGTTGACGAGATGCGCGGTGTTTCTATGCTCTTTGTACTTACTAGTTGATCAGTACATTTTCGTCCTTAGCCTGTGTCTGACCCTTCGTGTATTTGCAAATTTGATTTCATTACGATAGTGAATGTGATAAATTTAATTTGTGGGTGTTTTATTCCATTCTTCTGCGGGTCAATGAGTGCTCTCATATATGTATGTGAGAGGTATGAAGCGACCTCTCGACCCATGACGATCTGGTTCGTGCATGTTGTATAATTTATTATAATTATTCAATCTTGCTAATTGTCGTTAATCAATCAAGTTCATTTACTAATTGTGTCAATGTAATTAAACTTTTTTCTCTGTTCTTTAGGAATAGAGGAACACATTTCCCATTTTACAATTTTTTTACATTTGTACGCGGACCATTCTATCTCGTTGCATTTCGCAAGAAAGTTGAATACCTTGTAAATGAATAGCTAGTGAATCTAAGAGTTCAAAAAAGGGGGTTGCATCTGTCAGTGCCCTAAATTTCTCACAAATAAAAAAAAATAAGCACGAGCTCCAAACCATTATTTCCACATATTATCCACGTATAAATTTACGGGTCATTTTTCGTAAAAATTTTCGTGTAGTTTCTTTAGATATGCGTTGTAGCACATCTGTGGGGGATGTGAATATAAGTGTAGTCAGTGTCCTGCTGCCTGCTATGGCGAGACAGTTCGTCATTTGACAACACCCACAGCTGAGCACATAGAGGAGTCTCCCGTACCGGAAAAGCGGTCCCGATTTACAGTTTTGTACGGAATCATTCCTCTGAGCTAGACTATCCTCTTCTTGTCAATAATTTTATGATCATCTCCAGTGGTGATAAATCTAGTCTAAAGCTTTTGGAGAGTGTTTTGATCCGCCATGTCAAACTCACTTTAAATGATGCCGACACGTCTGTACCACTGAGTATATTAGCGTAGATTTATTTTTTGCTGTCCTTTTAAGGTATTGTGTTTTCATTGGGGACATGTTAAATTGTGAGCGTACCGTCACAGATACTGAAGATAAGTGTTATCTCGTGCGAAAGCTCTAACTTCAATAAACTTCTATTTCTCACGAGATGTTTTTGTTCTCCCTAATTCTGCAAATTTCTCTCTATGGCACTGTATCGAATTAATAGCGATGGATAATTAGAACTCATGCGAACAAAAATCCAGGACGTTCTACTGGTAAATTTTTCAGATATTATATCATTGGATGGATACAATGAAAAAACTACAGTTAATCAAAGCCAACGACATGAATAAACTATCAAGTATAGTGAAGGTCATGAGTAAAAGATAGGTGATCCTTACCAGGCTGAGATGCTCTTCTTCAGCTCAACAATTAAATTTTTGGAGTGTCTTAAAATTGTTTCATCTCATATTTCATATGTCTTTCAGAGGAATTTCCAATTTTCAGTAAATCATTCTTGATTCCACGTATGAAAAGTGTTTGACGATACATTTAGTTTGGAAAATAGTTTTCATTCGTTTTCAGCGCATTTTCTAATGCGAAAAACTTACTTTATTGCTACAAGAAGTATAATTGTCCACAATGTCTAGAAAATGCTCCTAAATGCGTTTTAAAAAAATGCTTCTAACTTTTATGTTTAGTTGCTGTACAGGTATCCGCTTTTTGCCCTATGTCATTTTCGGCAATGCTCTAAAAGTTTATTACTCCCAATACCTGCCATCCGTAATATATCTGTGGGCCAAAATTTAGAAGCAGCAGTTTTACTTCTAATACTTCGTTATAAAAGTTAGAGTAAGGAATTGATTTCAGAGATTTCTGTGCGATTCTTCTTCTCGACTTGCTTATTTCCAACTTAAATTCACTTTTATTTATCTACTACCCATCGCGAATCTTTTTCACTTATCAATCGAGCTCACAGGGCATATTTACCTCAATTTCTCATACTGACGAGAATATTTACTCAATCATGCCCTGAGTCGAGATATTCTAGTTTGTTTAATCAATTTCCTAATATCAGCTTCACCCAATGCAACAAATACCGGCACTGAACAAGGCTTCATCACAACCAGCTCTATTATATTCTTCATATTAAACGCCCTCAAGCACACCGGGCCTGCACCCATATATTCAGGAACTGACACCTGTCCATGAAAGCTATAAATCTTTCCACTTGATCCTGCACTCAAAATCTCTATTCCATTGACGTTTTCAATATTTTATTTTACATTGTGACACTTCTACGTGTATCTTTCTTTTGGATTCCAACTGTGTAGTTGTTCACTTGCTCTGGTAGCTTAAAATACACCAATTTATTTTGACAGAGCCGTCGTCAGCTGGCTACTCCCCACGCATCGCTAGTGGAGGTGGTCTCTTCACATATTTGTTGGCGTGCATGCGCAAAACGTCACGAAGAACAACGTCAGTTAAAAACGAGAGCAAAACGGTAGCTTTAGCGTCCAAAACAGTAGAAAGCGCTTCGATCCGTAATCGAAGTCCTTGCCATTGAACGTCTACCATGTACGCATGTACACAACACGTAACATTCTGCACGAGGTAAATTTTAAATCATCATGCACCACCTACTGAGTTTTTCCTGAACCGTGAAAAAGCTGGATGTTTTTAAAATAAAATTAAAGTATGATTACTTTCTTGTCCTTTTTCGGGAAATCTGTGCTATTTTCATGACTGTGTTAGCTCAGGAGCATCGCGGGCTATAAGTATTTGGTGAAAGTACCATTGGCACTTGTTCCTGAGGGCGCAAGGCAGATACGCAATCCTGAACACTAATGCCGCTTTTAATATTAAACATCTAATCTGACTGCGGACGATTGTGCCGAATAAATGCAGCAGGATTCCGTGACTTCATTGCAAAGAGCTCGTTGTGCCGTAGGGAATATAACCTGGAATTAGTTCCCTCCTAGGAACTACAGTAGATGTGTACCGAGCTCGGTTTGTTAGCAGCGACTGTGAGGAAATGTGGTAATATAAGGCACAATTACTGAGCACCACACGTATGATTAAAATGAAAAACTAGCACAAATTTTCTCCGGGTTGATTACCAGCAACATTTTAAAAAAGTATTGGAGCTAAATTTATCTACTGGACACTACCAGGTTTTAAGGAATAGAATAAAATTAGAACCGGGGAAATTCAGCAATGTATTTTAACTTGCAAAACATCGCCAGTTTAAAATTTAATGAAAAAAGCTGCATACATCTGTGGGACTAACAGCTTCCCACAAAGCAGAAAAGGATTAATTGAAAGCACATGCAGAGATAGTGAAACAAGACGCCGGCATCAAGTTAACGTGAACGTTGAACTGAGTGAACACTATGGAGTAGTTTCGGCATCTTATGAAATGAATGTAATATTTCATTCCATTTAAAGCGCCCATTGGCATTGTTCATCCTGAAACGAAAATTTTACTAATAAGTAATAGCGTGGATGCGAAATACTAGTATTTAAGTCTGTGTCTAAATAAATCAGGCAAGTTGATATCCCGTCTAATGGCAAAGGAATCCAGAACTGTAAATAAATAATAGAAACAGTGTAAGACAGTTAATGCGCGAAATTTGTGTAAGAAATTTTATTTTAGTAAAGTAAAAATGGAAAACTCGTTCCCAATTCGTACACCTTTGAGCACTTCAAATAAAGTTGATAGTGTTTTTTACGTGTGTTTAATTCAATCAGGAATATGCAGATTTTATGTCGGATATACCGTTGTCACTGTTAGCAATGACAAAGTCACGGAGTTCATCAATAAAACAATGAATTCATGCGTCAATATATAGTAAATGGCGCGTGCCAATACATAGTAAATAGCGTGTACCAATACGTAGTAAAAAGCGTATACCAATACATAGTAAATAGGGTGTACCAATAATAACCTATCAAATCACTGAGAAAACAATTCAGTACACACATGCACCAAGATGCATTTTCAGTTTTCTCATGATGGGTTCACTTTGGACGCATTAATTTACGCACTTTGACGATACTATGTATTTACTCGCTTACTTCAGTTACATAACACATCCAAATGCATTATCTTAAGCACCCGACTGCATATCTTATACACCCATATGCTCGATAACCAATTTAATTTACTACATTCAGTGCAGCGTATGTAGTGTTATTTACTACTATCATCAAATATGGTATGATCACATCATAAAAATACGTAAACTCATAGTACTTCAGCAAAACTTATTTATTGCTATACTTCTATTTAATCAAAGGGAACGTTAACAAATACTATCTTCTTGAAGGGTCACCTTGATGCCATTTCAAATCAACCAAGTGAAGCTTGTATCGGTAACTAAAGCAATATAGTTGGACCCGAGTTTCAAAACAATAAACCTGTGAGTTATACTTTAACGATTTCAATTTTCCAACTCGATTATCAATTTTGTCTGTTGATTCGAACTCAAATCGAAAAGGAAAACAAAGATATGAATCATCTGACAATTGAAAGAATATTTCCCGTGAAAGAATTACTCATAGTATCAAGCGCGATTACTACGATGAGCTGCTGCGAAAATAGCTGCAATGGCAATGCAATGGCGGAAATGGCCTGCGTGAAGACGACGATATTCGTTCTTCGGTGGCTAAAATTACAGATGCCACGCGAATAAATCACACTGGTTGTAAATGAAGTGAGGTTCTCGATATGAGTGTTTAAAGTTGTAGAAAATGCACACATGAGTACGTAATTTTGTTTTATTGGGCGCATAAAATGATATTTCAACCGTATGCTAGTTGCAGATGTTTCCCAGGGTGCATAAATGTGAGTGTTCGTTTCTCTAAGTGGTTCATGCACCAAAACGCACGTACCAGTGCACACCTATCAGCATAAAGTACACAGTAGATGGAACAATTGACATATAACAGGATTGGCCGTTAGTGGGAGAAAAATCTAACCATAGAGCCCTCAACAGACCTAGACCCTCGGCTACCGAAACGAAGCTTTCAGTTGTTAATATCTGTTATAACTGAATGTACTGCCAGCACATTTATTTATTAAATTGAAGTCTCTGGCGTCATACAGAAATCTCTTTTTCTGCTCGCGTCAATCCCTCGTGATTAAATTTGGCAGCGCAAGTAATTAGTTTTGTGTTAAAATTAGCTAACTTTGAATTCGGCTGCATGCATATTTTGGTGAAATCTAAATTACGTTCTCAATTACCTCTTGAAATCAATGTCAAATTTATCTAAGTTGATGAATGTTTAGCCTTGAGATAAAAATCAATGCATTAGTAACAAAAACGGCAGGACCAATATACTCCTAAACATTTTACAATGAAACCTTGGATTAAATATCTGCAAACGTGCAATCGCATTAAATGTATGGTGAGTTTCAATGACTGGACCAAAAAGAATCTATAATAACTTCTGAAGTTATCGAAGAATTTTGAAAAACTGAAACATGACGGAATCCTCAGGCTTACAAGTTTTATTTTGATTACTTTTTGAAGACTTTATTATTCACATTTGGAGGATGTTCATTATGGAGATTGTGAGCTCTGGATCAGTTCGCCAGACTTCTGCTCCGATGGATGCCTCAAGTCAGTGTTGATCTGTCGGTTTATTACAGTAAACTCATCCCTCTAGGTATCCCTTAAGGATACAATGATATCAAATAAAACGGGTATGTCTCAGAATTTCATAGATGCTTAGTTTTTGTCAATCCCTTCGATATAATGGGAGTTGATGAAAGTTCTTTTCGGTCCCGTCTTTAAAAGTCACTCGGTATACCATTCATTGCCGGTGCGGAGGTGGCATCGATTTCAGGGGAAACACCTTTAACGCAAACTTAATGAGCGAGCTAAAAGTGCACCATATCCTTACCCTCGTACTAACAAACAATAGCTATGACTTTCATTCCCTGGTTCTATAATTTAAAATTTTTGTACAATTTGTATTCAGTACGCAATAATTTGAATGTATTGAATATCCTGGTGACCTAACCTCTTGGTAATATTGTTTATTTTGCTTGTTATTGATAATATCTCGTTTGTTGTCGTCACCATAAGCTTAGAACACGCTATACCCTAATCTGGATTTGCCGCGTTCATGAATTGAAGTGTATACTCTAAATATGACCGAAATTCTATCCAGATTGTGCACTACGAGTTCACAATTGAGAGAAAGGTCAGACATGAATCACAATAAAAAGTATGTTCTCGACCAAACATTGCTGGATCACAACTATAGAAGTTAATACAACTTCTAATACGTATGATGAGAATTTTTTAAAATCTCTAAGAGAAATGTAATAATGGAAATTGAAACATTGATGCTGAAACCTTCTAAGAATAATGAAAGCATCTGCGTCATGTTCACACTTATTTCTGCTTGACTTCGTATAAGAGAAAATGTAGTGAACAGAAAACATGGATTAAATATTAACTAAATTAGTTGACTATTGAGCCTTGTACTTGAGACGAATCATCACCATTTGTTGGCTATAGAGGGATTTTTATGGCCTTCTCAGTAAGACTAGTTTATGGACTGTTCCAGATTATCAAGAAGGTTCCTATGATAAAATTTTGTGTCTTAAATTGACCTTATCTATCCCACATTGCGAAAAATATGCACTGCCTTGGGAAATATACTACAAATGAATCCCTGTTCTCTTTTCCCAAAATGGTCAAGCTATTGAGCTTTGATAACTGGGAATGCAAGGATCAGTCGAAGATATATGGACTAGCTTGTGCGCGATGTAACGCTGGAAGTGATCTTAGAATACATCTCTTATTAGTGCATGCAGTTGGGGGCCCATTATTTTCGTATTTTATGAGGTCGCAACGCGCTTGCTTTAGCCATCGAGATGAGAAAGCATCGGACGGATGGCAAAACACAGGCATAAGAGAAATCATCGCCCGAATTATAGGAGAAGATTCCCTCGAAAAATATGAGCGAGTTACGAGGGCATCCAAGCGACAGCGATGGCCAATAGAGCGGCAGCGACGCCGGTCCCAAGCCCTGACTCGAGAAGGCTTCTTTCTAAACCATTGGCATGCGTGGAGTCAGAGCGTGTAGAGTAACGCCCGTACAATGCACAATAGATGGACCAATAGCAATGAAAAATGCAAGTTCTTCCATATTCATGGCATGGCCCATAAAACGCGCGGCTTTAGCGCTTTTCTAAAAAATACGTCGACACCGAAAGCAATCCACGGTTCCTATGCTCTTCAGTAAAGTATTCGTTTGAGCATCGGCTTGGAAGTCAGGGCGATTACGATTCCTTCTTTATTTAAGTTAGAAGAAATCTTATTTGACCATATTCCTAAGAGCCACACTGCTTGACTTCAGAAGTATTTTAAAAGCTGAATATTCAGCCTGTCTCGCCGTACGATATTTCGAGGAGCATCGTTTCGGCCTTCGGTGCGATTGCTCTGGAAAAGGCGAATTTTTCCACGTATCCAGTTTCGGCAATCATGTCTTTTCGGCTAAGTTGAAGAATGGGAGTCAAGCCTCCGGACTTACGAGAGCTTAAAGCAATTCGGACTTTTCCTTGCCAGAATTTTTGCTAGCTTGGTTATGTTCTCGTCATATCTCAAGAATTATGGCTCTCATTGGTTGCTTATCGGCAGTTTTTTCCTTGAATTACGGTCAGTTTGCGATGTCTCGTTGGCATAATGCGATGGTGTTGAGAATACGACAATCTGCTCGTCTCGTACCATCGGAAAAATTCCAAATGATTCCCGAAAAAACATTACTGGACCGGCCGATATCATCAGCCATTCTGAGACTGACGTGAGTAGAGGCAAATGACAAACGGCGTCATCTGCGCCCCATGAAACGAACTGTTATGCTCATGTTCACGACTGGCCGGATTTCTGACTGCAGTCAGCGGGGAAAATTTGGACGGATCCTGATTCTTTGCCATCATTTTACGCCTCTAAGGAATCCTTTTCAGGTTAGCGATCGAAACAGAGCATTCATAAATTATTCATTTAGCATTAATTTCACCCATAAATGTTGCCTGTCAGAAGTAATCCTTTGAGAAAGAATGTAGAGAAGATTCATCAGTATCGAAATACAAGCATTTAATGCACAAAAATTACAGGAACACGGGTTTAAAAAGAAAAACCTTGTAGTTATTCAAGAAATTTAATTTTTGCCCGAAAGTGATTATGAATTTGCAATACAAAGATACATTTTCTTACCTTAAAACACAAACACTTACATTCCCACTTCCTTTAATCGAGCTCTAATGTCAATACAGCTGAAATGGACTAAAGGAGCTCTTTAGAAATAATTTTGTGCCAACAAATTGACTTGAAAAAACCCTAATAAAACGTTTCGCTTACTTGAATGAAAAACGGCAGTGAAGTAAGTGAATATTCATTGCACAACGCTTATTTGCTAATAATTTGTACAGCTGAAGATCCCTTTTCCTTACTGTAATTGGTTCATAAAAAACAGTTTTTTTACAGCATGCACTAATTAATTTGAATTTCTTTTTATCACAACTACTTAAATCTCCGAAAAAGTTGTAGTGGTAGTAGTAGTTGTGGTAACATAAATTTGCTAGAAAATTTGTCAGAAAGTTATAGTAGAAGTAGTAGCAACAGAAAGTCGCATGGAAATTTGTCAGGAAGCTGTAGTAATAGTAGAAGTGGTAACATATACTTGTTCGGAAATTTGTCAGAAAGTTGTAGTAATGATAGAAGTGGTAACATATATTTGCTTAGAAATTTATCAGAAAGTTGTAGTCATAGTAGTAATGGCAACATGAATTTGCAGAGTTTTTTTTAGAGAGTTGAAGTAGTAGTGGTAACAAGAATTTGCTAGGAAATTTATCAGAAACTTGTAGTGGTATTGGTAACTTAAATTTCATTAAAAAGTTATTTAAAATCTCAAGGTGTTTCATAACTCCTCTCACGCATCTCGATTTATGATTATTCAAATGCTTAAATTACGATAACATAAAAGATATGAAAGCAAAGAGAACGCAACTGCATGACACACATGTTTGATTCAAAATGTTTTCATGATACCCACGTTTAGAGGTGCATTTAAGTTGAATGCATGAAAAATTTACATTATGGTACATAATTTTTAACAAGAGGGTTTCTGAAACACTCACCATAATTTAAACAGGAACTAATTTTTAACGTCTTCAAACGTGAACGTTAGAAAAAGAAAAATATTTCTTAAATGATTCAAAGTAATTTTTTTCAAATAAGCACGCTCTCCTTACTCAAATAATAATTCTCCTCTTTAGTTTGAAACATGATACATTCAAAGATCACTTCCACTCTGAGCTGCCCATGTTGCACAGAAGAATGTAATGTTGGGAGCAGAAACTCTTCTGGCTGCGATTGACACCAACGTCAGCTGTTGAGTTTGTGCGCGTGCCAACACAACGCTCCCCTTTTGTACACTCAATCTGCATCTTTGAGTCTCAGGACCAGTCAGCTGTAAAGACTACGCAGATGTGTTGATCCTATTCAAAGTGACCAAGAGTTGCATCTTGGAATAAAATGATAAGATTGCGACCATTCTCGGATCTAAAGTAGATTAAAAGGATTTCATCTAGAGTTGTTTTGTACAAAGAATTGCCATTGACGGGCTACTAAGTGCACATATATAACTCTCAAAATTTCAGGCTGAATGTTAATTAATTCCGTATTTTATCTTATGATCGGTATCTATTGAGAAAAAGTATTATACATAACCGTAAAAATATTTTTAAAATAACATAATTTATCCCTTTCTTTCTCTCTCGCTCTCTCTCTAGAAACTGATTCCGTCAACTTATTTATACATTTCACAACTGCAAAATTATTTTCAATTCGGTGAAAAACCTGAATGGGTTAATTTGAATCTTTGTCAACCCTTTCTCATGAAGTTGACTTATCACTGCCCGTACAGTTCGGTAGTCTACTAAACCAGTGATGACCATGCGACGCTGGATATGGAGACTATGGACGATGCACCAATACTGCTCGACAGAACGTTTCCTTAAATCAGGGGACTCCAAGCTTTTCAATGTAAGGGTCACATTATATATTTTCCATATTTATGCGGGCCGTCGGAATAAGAAGTTATTCGCCCACTCGCCCTCCATCCCCACAATATACAGTTATACACAACTGATTGGTTGGAATGCCAGCTTTCTTCCGTTTTCATTCCTTCTTCGCTATTTCTTATTTGTCTTTTCTTGCTCTTCCTTCTTAACTTGCTGTTTCTATGCGCAAGGGATCTTGTGTGGGAACACACCCTGTGCATAGAATCCCCGTTCTCCTATGTCCATACTAAATGGTCCCTACTCTTTCGGTGCGAGATAGACTGAGTTTCTGAAGCGCTGCTTTCACTACTACTACAACTACAACAACTAATGCCAGCACATACCTACCTGCACTAGTATCTGTGCGTCACACTATCGAGAGAAGGGGAAACTCACTCAGGCTAAGCGTCACCGGTCAGAAACCCAAGCTTTGAATTATTCAACGATGCCAGTCTACGATAGTTATTTTTTCAAAGCCCCCGCACAAGAATTTGTTTGACTAGCCGAATAAAATTATGCGGCGGTCCGGATGTGGCCCGCGGGCCATAGTTTAGAGACCCCTGTCTTATGTGATTCAACCAAGTTGTGTGGTGGCAAGCGTTACCTTGGTGTGAGACGGCACCATGTAGTATCGCTCGGCAAGAACGGTCACTTTTTGATCAGAGGGACCTAAATCATCCGATCTCTGCCATTCCCGACTATATTTCAGGCTCTACCATTTCAGACAATTTCTGATTGCAAGATGATCAGAAATTATTCGAGTCGTGGTCCAGAGTTCGTAATCAGTATTTCACTATTCGCTCAATATCATCTTTTTTTAGATGAAGTCATATCCTTTTTGTTGCTGAGCTGGTGTACTTCGGTAACTGGAGTACGAGCCCTCGCGTTTAACGAATTGTTAACCCTTTAACGATTACATTATTTTCGTGATAATGCTGCATTTCGCTTTGTACGAGAAACTAATTGCAGCTTTCAGTGTGTGCAATGAGACCTTCTGTAGGTGTAGCAAGATTGTGTTTAGTGTTTTACTAAAAACTAGCAGCACCCTCATGAAACAAGACAGTTGTGTGCTATTAGTTGCCTGTGGATGGCAGCTTTTGCATCAATTCTCAGCATCATTGACTCGCCTACCTAGAAATAATGCATGGAGTGGCATGCGAGCATTAACTTGAAACAAGCAACACGCCGGTAAAAGATTTTCACTGACTAATGTCAGCGATTTGCTTCGCAACGGCTAGAATGTCTCACATCATCTCTGTATGGCGTACGATAACCAGTTTCAACTAGGCTATGACGATCCTGGTGCTGGTAGATTTTTCTGCGACATTGGATCGAATTTTGAATAAAAGTTTTAAAATTGCAACGCATAGAACTCGTAAAGAATTTTATTATTGATTTACTATTCACATGAATGACAGTCGAGTTAATATTTAACATACAGTTTACAGAGTTAAATGAAAAACGTCTGTTATATTTATTCGAGATTTTACATCTTTCCGATAACTCAGCTGCTCTCAGTAAAACTTCAAAATGTTTAGCCTCGGCATGTCAGAACCAAATGGCGGACGGCATACTTGACAGACAGTGGAATCGTTCATGGCGAATTACCTGAAACAAAGTCATTTATTTCTTCCTCTTGAAATATAGCATGCGTCGTAGACGAGAATGATCGAGAACTTCGTGCTTCGTTTATTTCTTCGCGTTGTCTTAACTATGATAGTATGCTGACGCAGGACTAGCGTAGATGAAGACGGAACTTCGGCGCTGGTGCAGCGCAGCGCGAGAGCGCGGATGCACACACGCACACCGCCCAACTTTCCCCATCGTAGTTATTTCGATGTAGAGTTCGTTCCACAGAATGGATCTTAAATAAAATTTTGTGCAAGCTGAACAAATGATGTGGACCGAAACTACGCCTTCTTTTACTTCAATTTGAAATAGATCCATTCCAATTTAATTAATTCAGCTTGAAATTTGAATTATTTTGCTTCAAATTTAAGTAAATCAATACCAAATGAAATTCGAATAAATTTCAAATTGAAACAAGCTAAGCTCAAAGTGAGATAATTAAAATTCAGTTTAAAATTACCCAAACTCAAATTCGTTATGCGAATATTAGTTTCTATATGGAGCATTACTAAATTTTTCCATATATGATAGTGTAATTTTAATTTTTTGTCGTTAAAGAGTAAATATGGTGTGATTGCAGGTACTTGCAAGATATTTTGAGGCAAGACATTTGAAAGATATTTTGCGACAGATATTTATCACTTCAAATTTTTTGAGCCTTCGCATACAGTAAAGATTTTCATTAAAAATGTATTTGTGCTCATAAGGAAGTGAAAGTCATTTGGAATATTCAATTACTTCAAATTTATTGAGCCTTCGAATACAGCAAAGATTTTCATTAAAAATGCATTTGTGCTCATAAGGAAGTGAAAGTCATTTGAAATATTTAGTCAAATACATACAAAATTAAACGTGTTTTATCAATTTCGAATAAATTATATGATTTCTGCACCAATTTTTTCCTAATAACTCATGATACGTATACATGTCATGTACGAGTACGAAATAGGTAGGTGCATGGTAAAAACTCGAGTAATTGGCAGAGTCACTGAGTCAGTGGCGTCTGAAGCGTTTGGTGGAGTCGGGACATGAGCCTGCGAGAGCTGCTGGGGTGCCCGGGGTCATGCGATGGGGTGCCCCACATACGATGGTGCCCGAGCTGGAGCCGGCAGTTACAGGTCAATTCTGTTAGCAGCGAACTCGTGTCCTTTATTCACAAAAATTGGCTGTAGCTGCCGACTCTGATGAGACGTTAGGTCTCTTTGCTACATTAAACAATGAGATGGAGTCGGCCATTTATTTTTCTCCCAAACCTTGGCAACATTGATGGCAAAATAAGAACCCTGAATTTCATGAGTGTATAAAATCTTGAGTAATTGTTGAATACAAACCTTCATATTACACATTACACACAATTTTTACAAGTACAGATATGGGCGGACAAAATTAATGTGTTATACATATGTATATGCGATAATGTTGCAAAAGTATTTTATTTCATGATGAATCACGGATATATCTTATTGAGATTTTTAAAAGAACTACCAAGACATTTCTTTGTATACAATAATGCTTCTGAACACATTAACTGGTTTTAAAAGTTCAAATGAAATATGGAAGCAAATTTTATTTTTTAATTGAAGCTTGTGTTTTAAATTGTACTTGATTTGAACTTGATTCATTTTAATTTGAAGTTGAAAGGGTGTAGACACAGTGATCGTGAATCGTGATACGTTCGTTACATGAAATAGCCACTCATGTCTTAAGAAAATGTATTCATATTTGCCCCCATATGACTGATAAGATTTCACCGAAAAGGAGGAAGTGGACACTGATGGGTAGGTTGATGTTGATTCCATGTTTAAGAGGCCAATACAACTGCAAAGCTCATGTGGCGCGTCATTGCTGAGAAACTACTCCAGCCGGACACAGATTGCGCTCCCGTTGTATCATGTCTTTGGGATAATCAGAGATTCTGGGCAGTCATTGAAACGTTTCAGTGAACTATGCGATGGAAGTCTTGGCAGCTGCTGTTGAAACACCGAATCGAGTAAATATTTGGAACGGATCATGTTTATTTGCCCTCTCGATTATTTTGAACCGTCCAGTCTTCAATCAAGGTTAATTACTTACTCTTCTATCATTGTCTCACACTCAATATAAATTTCCCGCATCACAATATTTTCCGATGCATCGAGTTCTCCTTCACAAATATTTAATCGATATGCTTTTCACTCGTTAGCGTCGCATTACTTCAGCTAAAATTTTATGCTTCGCATTAAATCCTGCGATCGTCTGTGACAGGCGATCTCATTAAGGCACGCCCATTAAGTGGAATTATTTGTTGTTAAAATCAATGCATGCTACTCATTTTTTATGAAACACTTTTGAATATAGACCAAGGAAAGCGATGAGCATGTGCTAGCGAGCGCATTATTCTGAATCAAGTTTCAATCACAGTTTTCGAGCTCTACAAGAGACGAGTCATAGATTTTCGTCTCAAGTCTCTTCCTTTATTACGATATGGTGGAGACAAATGCCGTTTGTGCGATGGAAGGTTTTTAGCATCAGAAAATGTGCATGCCCTGCTAGATTTTCACCTTAAAATTGCTGAAATATCGGATCGATATTGGAAAAGCATCGGCATTTTTTACGTCATGCAGTTCAGTTTTCGGTAAAACTCTCGAAGCTTCCCGCATCTGGTGCTCAGTATTGGTTGAAATCAAGCATTGATGTTTGATAACAGCATGAAAATTATAATACCAAACTTCTAAGAGTTCAAGATTCATAAACAGATTGTACATAAGTTGTTTCCAAATAATTTAAACCCCAGTAATTCAAAATTTCTTGTCGCCGTGTGTCTCCAAAAGCGATAGTTCTACAGTCCTTGTATTTGCAGAACTTCAAATGGATTCCTATCGTGTTTTTGTAGGCTGTGCTGGGCATTGATTTTTAGGTCCAGCCCCAGGTGCACGAGGGCCAGTCAACCTCACCCAATTTATTGAGGACCCAAAGAAAAAAAGAAAAAACAAACGCCACAGAGGCCAAGGGAGGCCAAGGAAGGCCTCGACGACTCGGCCTTGTTTTGCCCGTCTTTTTGTGGGCAGCTTCTTAACAAGTTTGCTCGGTGGCTCTCGCCGTCAGGGGACCCAATCTTCGGCCCAGAGCGACCGACGAATTCGACGTTTTTTCCCCAGCCAAAAATTGGCCGCCAAAAACAGAAGTGAACTTCAGACATGCTCGTCCGTCAACCTAGGATTAATTCTTTGACATAAAAATGGGACTTCAACCAAAAAATTCCATCGAGGGTGAACATTAATAAAAGGAGTTCATTGTAAAATGGTGACTGAGTGCATCTGATAAATCGAATCAAAGCATTTCAACGTCCATGTGATTGTATTGAAATGTAAGTTAGCAGGTAACGGAGCGCTCCAAGAAATTATCGTTGTCGTCTCAACTAAAAACGGTTTTATAAAAGTTCGCATTTTTTTGATACAATTGTTGCACACTTGTTCTTAAAATTAGAATTGAAGCCCCATACAAAAAATAAACTCTTTCAATAACTCCTCTTGTTTATCTCGCGCAGAATATGCTATATGCCGAAGCCACATATGCCTCTAAAAAATATTGTCGCAAGTACTCGAACATCATCGGATCGTGATTTCTTCAGTGCATCGTTTTAACTGTAAAAGACGTAATGTGAGATGAATGCTGCACAATTTTGATGGCATAACTGATTGTCACTCATTAAATATCTCATTTCGTGCGTTGGTCGTTGATCCTGCGGTCTAATGAAGTAATCCTTCAAAAATGGTAGATAAAAACGTCCACTTATCCATGATGCTTTTCTTTCTGTATTATTGCTTTTTATCTTTTTTCATGAACCCATCAAAATGGTTCAATTTACGATGTCGAAGGATCTTACTGCGTAATTATTAACTGGATCGTTTTGCCATTGAAGTATTTCAGAATGTCAGGGGGACTTTCGGTAATGACTACTTCGAAATCAGGCCAAAGTCCCGGCCTTTCAAATGTCTTGGTCCGAGAGATTATCCCTAAAAATAAACCGAGAAGGCCATGATCGGTTATTAAAAATGAATGAAAAATGTAATGCTTCTGTCGACTGAAATCAGAGAACTCCTCTCGGAAAGCTTGTTTCAGGACTCAAATCATTTCGTTCGACTG
The DNA here is from genome assembly GCA_014899125.1 of Orchestia grillus. NCBI lineage: Eukaryota > Metazoa > Arthropoda > Malacostraca > Amphipoda > Talitridae > Orchestia > Orchestia grillus. The sequence goes on from VOMN01116544.1 coordinate 28,783, forward strand.
TTTTTGGGCCCGTGAAAGCAATTGAAGAAGCAGAAACCTGAGTAGGTTTTTTCCTGAGGCTATAAATGATGCTCAAAAACGGTGTCTTCGAGTTGTGCCTTCTGTTGTCTTATACAGATGGAAAAAGAACAAATTATGCATTGAATCACTACAAGAGATTAGAAACTGATATATTTTGATAGCAGTAATAAAGTAAGCTATCAATTGGCTGCGAGTGAACTACTGAAGCATATATGATATATCCTGAGTGCCGTAAAAAGATAATGGTTATTCATCAGCGGTGTTGCGAAGGCGTTATTATAGGTTCCTTTTAGTTTCAGAAAATTATTATAATAACAAACTCGCATTATAGTTTTGGGAGAATTTGGAAGTGTACACGATGAATTGAAAAAGTGAACGTCTTTCCCTTGTGCTTAGACATAGGGATTGCCCTCCACCACTGGGAGGCGAGGCTCGCGCCTGCAGGAGACGTTACTTCAACGTAGAATTTAGGCGTGACGTGTCACCTCAACGCAGAATTTGGGCGTGACGTGTCACCTTAGAGCAGAATTTAGGCGTAAGGGGTCACCTTAGAGCAGAATTTTAATCCCGAAATTTCAATTCCCCTTCTCCTTTCCGATATCTGCTCAGTTTCTTCGGATAACTTATTTTTCATTTTTTCCCTGAGCGCATCAGCGCAAAATGGAGCTTCCACTTTCTCGCCGTACACGGCATATTTTCGGCAAAACTCGGATTCATCCGTTGGTGCTTCATATCTCATCATTGGCAAAAGCTCATTTTTCTTACGTGTGGCGACAGAGAGTTTCCAGATGGCTATTCAACAACCGCTTCATTCTCTCCCTAATTGTTCGTAGCATCTACTTTACTTTGATGAGGTCTTGGTTTGGTCGGTGTTCTGTTCAGCGCCATGTTGTATAACAGAAGATGAAAATAGTCTAAACTACTTTTATCTCTTTTGTTTATTTTTCTGAAATAAGACACATCTTGAGGAGGTGACTAGGAAAACTTGTTACTAAAAGCGTAGATGCCCTAGCTTTTGCAGGAGAAACCCTTCTGAAAAATAACCCTTAAATGCCGAAAATATTGCCTGCGGAGTGGCATTGCCTTCTTAGAGGGAAAAACTTCTAGATGCAAAAAAGACTTGCGCAAAAGTACAAGGTGGTAAAATATTTTCAAATGTATGTAGATTCCTTCATTGTAAAATTCAGGCCATTAAGAAAAATTTCCGCGTTTTTACTCGTTTTTTTGGTACATTTTTCGAAATTATCAAGAATATTGTATAAGGAAGAAAAACTTGGAAATCACTTGGTTCCAAGCCTGATGACTGTGCTGGATGAGATAAAACTGATCGGGCCGGAGCTAAAATACTTTTCTGAGTGATTATTTCTGGATTTTGTCTCGCTTTATCAAAAGAAACAACGTTCTTGTTGTTGACATTGAAGGTCTGTATTAAGTGCCCTAGTCGTATTTAAAAACGTTAACTGTATTTTACCATTGTGATCCCACCTTACCCCTGCATAACTTTTCTGATATATATTATAATTGGAATTGAAGAAACTATTCACTAGTGAAGTAAGAACGGGCAGAGATGCTCTTTTAAAACGGTAATTTCCAGTTGATGTTAAAACACTGAAAATACAAATTCGTTGTAACATTGAACTGATAAAAAATATAATATTCGCTGCTTAAGCAAATATTGTGGCATAACTTGAAAACACTTTGTTTTTATTTCATGAACAGCTTCATTAATTGCTCCATAATGGGTCCTTATTCCATATACTTGTAGGTACACAGTTACTAAGCTGTCTCGTTGACTTGCACTGCGCAGACACAAGCTGCGTTGGAGAGAAGTTTTATCTCAACTGAATTGTCAGACAATATTTCGGGTGATAATTCTTCGAGAGAAGAAAACTCGCGATTACGTTGTATTATTCAGAACTGTGAATATTCTTTTACCGGCGCGTATTCTCAAACGGAAGTGAAATCGAGTTACATCTGACATCAAACGTATGCATTACTTTCCGACTACATTATGAAATGAATACAAATGAAATTCCCAAGAATTGTTACAACCTTTCCGCATTTATTGTTTATAACCAAGCACACGCATGTATTCAAAATCTTATTGGTTCTTGCACCCGCACTCCCAAGAAACTGAGCGCAGCAGCGAACAGATGTGGTGTTTCATGCGCGGCACACTTCATCATCCCGCGCTGATGGGTCAGAAGGATTCTGCGGACTCGGCTATCCTTTGATGAAGTGCAGAGGCTGCTTTGAAATACGAGCTAGTCATTAATTCCTGTACCTATTTCTCCGTGTTCTGAATTAACGCCAACACCAGCGTGGCCGGCCGGGAACGAATGAAGCTAATTGGAATACGGAGCAGCACACAGCGCCTCCAGGCCCCCTCACCTGAAGACGGAGAGCCGAGTGTTCGCTGCACTGCCATTGCATGGGCAATTTTCGGGACTCTTCCTGATCTCGGGAAGCATTTGTACGTTGTGCGGGGTACAATAAATTCGTCTTGAAATAACATTCGGGAGGAAAACTTTTATCGGCGGTTTATAATTCGACTGAAAGAACTTTACATTTCGCTCACAAATAATTTTTGCGGAAGTATGCATAAATGTGGGAAGTTTGTATGTCAGAAGGGTTGAATATTTCAAGGTGCCTTATTGTTGTCACTTGTTGTGCTTTGTTTCCACGCCTAATTGATGTCACTCGTTGTGCTTTCTCCCCGTGCCTTATTGATGTCACTTGATGTGCCTTGTCCCCACGCCTTATTGATGTCACTTGTCGTGCCTTTTCTCACGCCTTATTGATGCTTGCAGTAGTTTGAGCCGCACTGTTGTTGATCTTGAACTCATGCAGGAAAAGTAATCGCAAATCTTCTTTTTTCATATTAAAATTGTGGGCTTTAATCCTCATGAAATGAGTTGAGTGAAGAGTTTGTGACTTGATGAATAAGTAATGTTCGTTCTTCATGTGAAGTACGGGAGAAATTCAGTAGCAAAACCAATTTAAATATACCACCTAAAAATGGCTATTATTTTCCGAACAACCTCATATGTACTTACGTTTCTCTTTGGACTTGAAGCGTTTTATTCTGTATGTTATGTAATAGATATTACTTCATGATATTTAAACTCGTAGGGTCTCTCCGACTAAAACCCCCTTTAACGCAAGAAAATCGGTTTATAAATCAAGTCAACCGTTTAAACGAGCCAAAATAATGTTTATTTGATGCCAATTGCAAGCATGAGTTCTCAAAACTAAAGTGTAAGTTCCCGCCAAAACATGAGCGTTAGAGTAGACTCAAACAAGATCGTCACATTCGAATTCGTTTCCAAGGGAGGAATTTTGTTTATTCATGAAACATTTTGAAAGGTAAACAATGCTGTTGAAAAAAATGGGTGATTCCGAGTCATCGTTGAATTAATCTCTATGTCAAGTTGTGTAAGATCGCCCAATTTTTTCATGTTAAAAGAAGTTTTTAAATGGATGTCGTGAGAGAAGAACTTGGAGAGCTAATGAGAGGAAGTTGGGGTACACAGGGCACTTTGCAAGATGCCAGCGACGGGTACGGCTAGCCCAGCGTTCCATGATGGTCACGTTGACATCCTGTACCGTTTTATAAAGGGCCTCTCCTAGATATTCAGTTCGACATCATACCTAACGTTAAATGCCTACGTTTGAAGTCATTTGTTCTCATATCTTGAAGCGCATTAAGCCGTGCAACTCATTTTTACTTTGTCTTGCTTCTTGGCGTAAGCCATGAGGCCCTATTTCAGTGGTACAAAACTAGGCAAAATAAATTAGTTCTCTAAGAGAACCTTGCTTTTTCGGTCTGGCCAATGAATTTTCAAGTTTGTCTTTCGTCAATGTAAAATCAGTAATGTATACTGAACGAGTAAAATATTAAAGCCTATTTTCATAGGAATAGTGGGTATTTATTGGATTGCTATAAAAAGACTTAGAAAGTAGTGCTTAATTACCAGGCACAAAAATTATGTTATATAGTGTAATTACTGAGGTCATTATCGTGTCCCACAGGAATGTGCACCACAACTAACAAATGTCCTTAGCATTCTGCACAAGTCTCTAGCAAACGCGTGTTCATTTACACCGTGGAATGCATAAACAGTCATGGCCAGTCATTCAAGAGAAAGTGTTGCAGGTTGTCCGCACCCAATTACGGAAGACCGACTGTACCAAGTGCCTATTATTTTTCTCGTCCTGCAGCGCCACTACCTACCAATTGCTGCGCCTGCGTGCCTCTGAGAAGGAAAACTCTCTTTCGAATTTTCCGACACAACTTTTACCAATTTAAGCTGAGCGAAAGAGTTTGGTGCGTCGGGGCCAAAAAACATCGCCTCTGCAGCATTTCACGCGACAATCCTGAGTTCTTTGCTCGGTCTACGAGGGACAAATGAAGGAATGGTTTCAGCTCTCATTTTTGGTGGACTCTTTGGACTTCGAAACACATCGTACGAAGCTTGTCAATCGCCCTTACAATAAAGGTGTATGGTGTGGAGTGTGAATTTTGTTTACCCTTAAAAAAGATTCCAAATCTCCAAGCCACAATCTGAAAAGGGCAGAATAGAGTGATGATAAAATATTCCGGCTTCGATAATAAAACAGAGAAAGCTTATTCTTTCTGGAGATAGAGCGAGAAAATTAGTGTCAACGCTGCTCCTGAGCGTTCCAACGCACCAGAAATTCAAAGCCAGTCTCGCTCTAGTATCCTAGACCAAACCTACCACCCATTTTGTCGGTGCTCCTGGTGCAAGAAGTTATCTGCCGTCGAGACTATATTTTGTCCCGAGATTAAGTTCTATTTAAGATGGTCGTATACATGCATCTTTCCTTCGTTCCTTGAAAGAAGCCTGAAAATAAGAGTAGGTGGTCGAGAGTTATAGCTGGAAAGTCTAGGGACATAGAGCTCTCTGTTCTAACCTGTCCCATCTAAATCTGTCATTTCTGACTGGATTTAGATGGAGGAAACTTTTTATAAAGAACCAAGAAATGAGGCTGTCCGAATTTATGCCTCGCTATCTAAAGCTTGTGTTCTTGGAATCTCTTCAACAAAGAAATCAACTTAAGTCTAGACGATAAGTTTTCTTAAACCATATCTCCGAGTCAACACTTGAACACAATATTATTATGTATAAGCTAACTACATTGGTATTTCATCTCCATGTACTATTCGAACAATTTTCTCCCACTGAACGTTATATTTACGAATGGGTACAATGATTACAGTGTACGGCTTTATTGCTACGAAAACTATGATGCTAATTTTAAACGCTGAATGGTCTTCAAATTATATTTATTTATCCGTCAGTTTCTAAGGCTGAACTGCCCTTAAGAAATAACTCCTCAGTTTATACCACCGATGTTAAATATTGATGTATGAGGTTTTTTCATCACGCTCGAAGAAGAACTCAAAGTTCCTTGACGACTCAACCTGTGGATTTATTCTTCATGAATTCCAGAAATACAATCACTGCTTATGGCAAATTTGGAATGAAATGATCAGGTATTAGATACAGAGAATAAACTAGATCACGCAATTATATAATTAATTAAGCTAATACTTTATGCACTCATTAAAATCATCACTCAACACTACAAGTTTCTCAAGTTTTTCGGAATGGTTATCTATTTTAAATCAGAATTTGACCGCACGAGAAATTAATAATAAAATATGTGCAACACGCTCAACCGTCAGAAGTCAGAGTTTGCCCTGAATTAGGCGAATTTTGCAAGCACACACCCGCAAGGTCGTGCGATTGAGCGCTTCTACTTGACGTTTACATCCCAGACATAAATTTTTTGCCGGATCATTTAAAATTATCGATTGTTTTGGTAACCCAAATAGTTTTTCAATTGTTTCGTAAGTTTATCGACGGAGTGGGGAAAAAATTGTGCTGTGATTGTAGGTTCAGTTACAATCTCAATAGGAAAGAAATGATGTTCGCTACATTTGAAGTAAGTACACCTCCAGAATGCAAGGAAGTTATTCCCTGGTGTACATAAACGCCTAGATGGCTCGAGGCGAGGGTTTCGAAATTCGTCTGAAGACCAGTGAGGCTCAGCCTTGTGTATGAATAGCAGGCCAGAAAACCGATAATCATCACAAGCAAACTAATAATCATATAAAATTTTAAAGCTTTAGAGCCCAAATATTGTTCAAAACCATGGATCTGAAATCAATATTTTACACCAAAATATCTGGAATCGTCAGTGGTAGATAGGGGAGCTGAAATACTTACGTTTTTAAGTGCTGATACACTGAAGAATTTTCTAGACTTTAGAACAGGAACACTACATGTATCTACGTAGCAAAATTCTTTAAAATTGATGAATTTGCTACTTTCAAGGACTCATTACTAGTTTTAAGGCTGTAATTTTGCTAATTGAAAAACCGAAAGGTAACTTTGTATGTCACTGATTTCGGAATAATTGATTTTTTTCTTTTTTTTTCATAACCTCCATGACCCTGAAAACCCTTTTCTCAATAGCAGTAAAACTCTCTTACTTTCTCTCTCTGCATTGCAAATACTCGTGTGTAATTTGCGCGAACAGTTGCAGTGCTTGCAGTCCCGCGCATTATGCCACGTGAATGACGCAGCCCCCGAGGCAGGTGCACCCATGTACATAAATCGGAGTACACGCTGTGTTATCTCTTTGCTTTGACATACAACAGTTCAGTACGCTCAGTTCGGAATTGAAGTATACAAATTATCCTGATTCAATGAAAACTCACCGCTCGACAGAAGCGTAGATTATAAAATGCTCCGAGGCAATAATAAGTTGATCATGTACAGGAAATCTTCAGTTTGAGCAAATCTGACGAGGGGACCACTGCCGGAACCGAAGTTGTTCTATATTAGGTACTGCAACTGACGTGGTTTAGTTCCACATTGTTCTCTAAATTTCTATGTTGTCCTATATTGTTCTATATCTCTGTCTATTACTGACTGCCGCTGATGAGGTTCAGTTCTATATTGAACTCTAACGGTCTATGTGGTTCTCTATATTATCCTATATCGTTCCACATTATTCCATATTTTTCTGTATTGCTCTATAGTGTTTTATATTTTTCGCTATTTGTTACTGCAGCGGACGCTGATTGTGACACAGATTACTTGTCCGGTGAACTTATGGTTTTAAAAATGTCAAAAGAGCCTAAATTCTTGAGCTGTGTATTCAACGGGCTCTCTTTCCCGAAAGAGATCAGATGTTACATAGCATAGTTTTTCTGTCGTTTTAATCTCCTCAAATTTTTTTTTCGCGACTCACATTTTTTCACATTCAGTGTTTTTTGTGAAGTGCTGTAACAATGCAATAGGAAAAAAATTCCAAGACGTGTGCAATTGTACTGATGACGTAAATGCATAGGTTTCTTAGGTACAAGGCTCGCTGTACTTGTAATACGCTGTGAGTTCTCTACGAAATTCGCGGTAGGAGAGCTGTTGTCCGGTGATCGTGTGTTCGCTCGGACTGTAATTTGAAATCATATTACATATTATGAAATCATAAATCAACAATGATATTAACCATGTCCTACAAACATAAATACATAATTGAAGTGAAATATTTGCCCCCAGCGTGCTCAATTCAACTCCTGCGAATAAGCCCTGGTATCTCAACTTACTGTGGCATTTTGTTGTGGTTTAGTTGAAAATTCAGTCATTCCATAAATATAATTTGACGGTATGAAAGCAAAACTTTCGAAAATAGAGATTTTTTTATCATCGTCATATTCGTCTGTTCGAAGTCTAAGACATGTTCAGCGCTGTCATGTGCATCAGAAGGAGGAGCCCTCATTCTCCCTCTTGGAATTCGTCACGAACATAATTCACCATTTTGATTTCAGGTAACATCAACTGTCCTAATTACATCACTGTTGTTGCATCATATTCATTTATCTCCATTCATTTTTTGATAGCTGATGACTGATACGATTTTTAGATATCTAGTAACCGTTTACTCAAACTTTTATGGAAGCCGTACGAATAAAAAACAAAAAAAAGCCTACCGAAGTTGGACTCCTTTAGTTCATGAAAGCTTTTATGTCTAATCCGCCAGAAATTTCAGAAATTTTTTATAATTTAGATAGTGAATGACATAGAAAGAACTTAGTCGGTAAAGCATTTGAGTTATTTCAATTTTTTTATATTTTTTATATAAAATTTTTTTTCGTTAATTTATATTTTTTATTCGTGGAAATGGAGTTTGACTTCGACTAATTTGGTATTTAAATTCACATTTTAACTCTAAAACGAAAACTCGTTATTTGATGTTTCAAGCGGAGTAGAAGTGATTTTTTTCCATTATACCACTAGACAAAAAAATTGGTATAGTTACGCAGAGCAGAGTAAAAACACAAATGCAATATCACACAATAAAACGTCTTTCCCTGGCTTTAACTTCAAACAAAATATCCTCCAAGTTTGAGTTCATTTATTAACTCCTCCCAGAGAGCGTGTGTTATTTTGTTAGTTTCAGGGCAGTTTTAACCTGGTAACGTTTCTTTCCACGTCCACTTCGAGTTTGTGTTAGGCGAACAACAAGCGCAATCTTGCTAGCCCACCAATCATAGGGAAACTAATCGAATGAACCGTGGTCTCTCTCTCCCTCCCGCTCTCGCAGTCCCTCTCTTATTAGAATGATTGCACGCTAACAAACAAGTGACGAGGGGACGAACCGACCGCACTTCCCTCCCCCTTCTCATGCAAACAAATAAAACACAAAGCGATCAGGGAGTTACCAGCACCCTCTAATGTTATTCGTACTGCATACAAAGCTTTTAAGGTTATAATGCCGAAGTTTTGCATAGCAGCTCGCTACATTTCGCTATCATTCGCTTTGTGAGACAAAAGAAGCTGAGAACGGGATGGTGCTGCTACGGAACAGAACCGATTTCGATTGTTTTTAAGGGTTTTCGATCTTTCGATGAACAAAGATTGATTTATTCTAGAAGATAAATTCGAAAGAGTTTCTCGATTCTTTCGTGAGACCGTGAGAATAAGTATTATTCTCTTTTTTTTTTTGCACGTAAAAGAAACGAATCTGACATTGCATTGACTCCGTGTTCGAAGAGTAACGTGGAAAAGTGTCACTGTTGTTTCTCAAAATTTCCACTTGAACTTGTGTCTGTCTGAATTTCACCGATGCCAGTTGCTTGCCTCATCAATTTATGGTAGCCAGACGTGATGATTTAACTTTGACAGCACTAAGGTTTTTCGTGTAATTAAATATTATCCACGATAAATTATTCAGCTACTGCTTAAGCGCATGGAAATTCCGCTGAAGCTTATTTGTAGTCATGATAGGAAGCAAATTTTTAAATTTTTTAGTTTTTTCTGTCTGAGCTTATGCATATTTTCCACATGAAAAAAAGAACCCACGTTGAATGGAATAAACTTACAGTAGCAAGCGTTTTCCGTATTCTAAGGACTTATTTTCAGAGCATAAATGCTAGAAAAGTCGAAATTAAAAAAACTAAAGATAAAGTTAAAATATACAATTGTATATTCAATCTAAAATTTGATTTTCTCACGCTTACGAATACCCTGTTATGCTCACAAACACTCACTCTTGAATTCACCACCAAGTTGATACGCAGCTATGCTTCAAGGTAGAACTGCACCTTATTTAACAGCAATATCTATGGTCTCAACGTAAGTTGGGTTTACGGGTAAATTACGAAAATATGCTCTGAAATTTGGATGTATTATTCACTGTTCGCCCTCCAGAGAATTAGAAAAAAAGTAGGTTCAAATAATTTGACGATGATCATTCTTTAGAGAGTGGAATGTGAAGGCATGAGCTCGGGCAGCGGGTCCTGCAAGATTTTTCTCAGTGTTGACTGCGTCCGATGAACTATTGCACTGTCATAGTGCAAATATATGACTGCGTGCTGCACTCACATTTGCGAATGCTTACGAGCGTAAACACATCCTATCAGCAGATATTCCTAGTTCCGTTCAGTTTAGCGCACGCTGCGTTCTTTAAACCATTCGTATGTAAATTTCGACGATGTAAACTTCGAAGTCGACGGAAGCAAACAAGGTTAGAACTAAATCCGGCGCTTCCTCTTCAATTTAACATAGATATTAGATATTTAACATAGACAATATTTAACATAGAATTTCTCTTCCTCTTTAGTTTAACATAGATCCAGCCCATAATAATTAATTCTACTAATTAAGTTAGTGTTGTTTTTTTAAAGGCGACGACGGAAAAACAAAGTAAAATATTTAGAAATACCGTGAGGAAATTATCGACTGGAAATTTTTCGATACTAAGTCTAAACTAGCAGTCAGTGAATCCATTCAACTACATTCTTAAGAATTTCGTAAGAACTGAGAAAAAAGGGTTATTAATGTACATCTTATGGTTACAGGGTTAAGCATAATTTTACATATACTTTGTACTCGTATGAAGTATAACTGTGACCGTTGGCTTTCTACAAACAGATACACAGTTAATTGAAATTTGAAACATTAACATTAAAATTTGACTTCTCAGTCAGACACAGCGAATGTTTTCAGAAATTCCCCATACGACTGACTGACCATTTTGCTCTCCACCTCAGTCAGGAATTGGAGATTATTGACGACTGCTCAGCCTCTCATTTTAAATTAATAATTTTCAACAATGCTCAGTAGAGCACGTAATGAAAAAGACCTCCGACCTTTATAGGTCGCTTTCCATATTTACACAAGAACTTAATTAAGAGGAAGACTGTAATGTTATATTTGTCATTACGTAAAACTACAAACTAAATTATACATGGGTGCGTATATAGTTGTTCGTTTGTGAATTTGAAAATGAATAAATTGTACGAGCTTCTGTACTGTGAAGTATACTGTAGCTAAATTTACTAAACATATTGAAGTCATCATCAAAAAGAGCTCTTGAAATGGACCCTGCAATAGTTGAAAGAAACTAAGCAGTTCAAAAAGTTCATTGTAGCGAAACCCTAATCTAACACGGGCAGGGTGGCTGAGAAGCTAACTCAACTTCTACGAAATCTAGTTCTTGATGATTAGTTTTCGATGTGAGCTACTTGAAGAAGATAGGTAGCCATCATTAAACCTGTCTTATGCAAATCGTTTTTGCGTTGCACGTTCAGCAGGAATGAAATGGTAAAAAATTATAAATCCATTTAGTTCGAACTTTTCGAGCATGTGCTCGTTTTCAACGAAATCTGCAATACCAAAATTCCTGAGCCTGTGTTGTCTCATGTAAATATCTTTAGAAGGTTGAGCAATGCGGTGCAGGCAAACACAAGCGATTAATCGAGCACAAAAATTATACCTGGTAACGTCCTCTCACAATTGTAGAATTACGCATTTTCCCGCGGCGGGATATGTTCATGTGCGGAAGCTTTAAAAAGAGAAATTATGACTTTTTGCTCTGACAGTTCGAACATAAGAGGGTTTAAGAATGGAAATCCATGCCGTGCAGTCATTCGCTGCCTTGAGTGATGGCTTAAGCAATGAATTTCTTTTAAATCACGCTCGCTTGTGGTTAAACCGTTTTTTCCGATCACAGATATCTTCTTCCGTCACTATGTCATGATATACTCTGCCATGCAGTGCAAAATTGTCTTAAAAAGTGTAACATAGGACACCGACTCTAAAACTGACGTCCACGTTGCGCCTTATGAGGTCAGAAATAAACTGACGTTCACAGCCGTAACGCCTTATGAAGTCAGAAATGGACGAACGTTCACAGCCATAACGTCTTACGAGGTCAGAAGTGGACGAACGCTCACAGCCGTAACGACTTATGAGGTCAGAAATGGAAGAATGCTTACACTGAACGTTTTCGTCAATATACGGAGACCATTGCCCTCTTGAAAAGTGAAACTTTTTTGTGAAGATGCTAAGTAAGAGTTCCCAGAAATTATATGTTACCATCTTTTTTCCCTTATATCGACTTAAACAATATATTTAAATGGAAATCTCCCCATTGCAATACACTACACTTTCCAAGGTGACTGTCGAAATAATCTTCGTTTATTCGTGGAGCGTTTCCCTTTGCTATCACTTTCCCTCCATAATTGGTTGCTTGAAGCATCCAGTTAGCGAAATTTTGGGTTCATGAAAACTTATAACATTATTGAGGAATTTATCCGACGCACTATCCGCATCATGCGTCTCAAGGAGTTTCAGGAGAGCAGTCACGAGTTTACGTTTCAAATTAACGTATTTTCAGGTCATTTTGAACATAGCCTACGCCACTAAAGGTACTACTTGTCGCGTCCTAGTGCATGAAATACAATTCACTAATTTGTTTCTGGTGTTTGAATTTCGTCATACGCCAAAAATACGTATTGTAGCTCCTTCTCAACTGTTGGATGCAACAATCTTGTAAGAGTGCAATAGGTGGCCCCTTCAAATAATGTTTTCGATTGTATTTTCCATTTTCGAACCCTGGCTTCCATAATACATTCGATTACATTAAAATTTTCGCATACTCGTAATTAACTTCATTACTCTGAGTACATTTTTTGGAATTTTGTACTTTGTCTACTTTTCATCATACCTACGAAAAAGTGATGGAGACAGTATCGGAGCATCATAAAATGCTTTGATGGATCGAACGTAACAATGAACATTAAGGTGTAAACATATCACGACAAAATAGTCATACTGTTTAACTTTCAGAATAACGTATCGATAGATATTTCTTGCGGTGTTTCTTGGTTTCTTTCAAAATAATTATTCTCGAACACAATTAGATGAATTTTTCATTTTCAACAGAGCTAAACTGAATTTAAACATACACTCTTAAGGCAAATTCCAATCTCAACTTTAACAATCATTGGAAAAATGAAAATACTTTCACAATCTTTCAAATATTTTTCAGTGACATCATGTATTTATTATGAGCGATACACGAGTTTGATATGATTCACTGCGGCTGTAGAATCTATTCAGTACCTGAACCCAGGAGCATTTATTATTTTTATTCATTTACTTGATAACTTATAATATTTTACTTAGTGAATTAAAACGTTCAAGCTTCACGTCTTTCAAGCCCTCAACTGCTAGAGTGCATCTGTGCTCGTCACAAGACTGAAAATTCACATTCAGCACACATCCCGAGAGCGTGACCAGTTAAGCTCAAAGTAACTCAGTATTTACGTGATCCCATTTCCAAAGCCCCTGCATTTTCGCCGTGAGCTGCTTGCACTTGGCTCACTGTGAATTATTTCACGAGTGAGAGTAAGTGTCCGTGTTTAAGTGTTTGCAATTCTGTTTCGTCTCAGCTAACAAAATTCCTTGTAGCGAGCCTCTGCAGCAAATAAATAATCCATCAAAGGTTTCTAAGTAGAGCGTTTAGTCAGGGCTCAAGGGTTGGTGAAAGGGGATACGTGAATGAACTGCAAAATTCTACTCCAGTATTATAACAAATAGAAAATTTAAATTATTCATGTTTCTTATATACGTCACTCCCATAGCTGAAATTGTCTTCAAATAAACTATATAATTTTATTCATCACGGACCTGAAGCAAACTAGTGCAAGCGGGACTGCTAATATGCGCAAAAGAGCTCGGCGATTTTTGCATAAGCAAAAAACTATTAAACTGCAGCGACTTATTTCTGATACGTGCGGAATAATTTTTTAACATGCTTAATAAATTAACAGTTAGCTTACAAAAGTAATATTTCTTTTCTGAAGTTCAGAAAATCACTTTGAATAAAGAAGAAACAATTGTGCAATCCACACGCAAAAATTTCTGGTACGTGGTAAGCCTAGCTTTTTTTTATCGCATATATGCGGGACGGCCTGTAAAAGACAAATTTCTGGATTCGAAAATTGTTAGCTCCAAATAAGTTTTTCATCGTAATGTGGTTGTTGAGAACTCATGAATCTCACTGCCTTAAAAGAACACATTGTCGAGATTCTTGAATCGTACTCCATTATAAATGTTTATCAGCTTAGCGCTTCGTCATCAAATTTCCTTCAAAGTGGCTTCTATAGAAAACCAAATGAAGCTCATCGCACTGATTTCTTCTATTCACGACCAGATTAATGATGCACAGTTTGTATTTTCGGTACAAGTCGGATTTGGCCGCACTGCTGTTGGCATGCAGAGCACCTGCAAAGGGGCCGCCCTGAACACCAGACCCGATATAAGGAGAGCTTAAGGGAGTTTCATAGGAAACTTAACGAGGTTTCCTTAGCCATTTGTGCTGCAGTTCGTCCATTATTGCTACTTAGAGGCTCGCTATTCTGACCAATAGACGGCATTTGCTGGAGCTCTGTAGAGCCGGCAATTCATTTACAAGTACGCTATATTTTCGGTAACACGGCCCTTCAGTCGTCTCTCGCTCCCATCTCCTTTCTCAAATAGACGAGAAACAAGTTATTTAAAGACAACACAATGACTAAAATATGAACTGTAAGAGCTGGGACTAACATGCAATTTATTTTCGTCATTGTCATCCAGGGATTTTCAAATGGGAAAGGCATATATTCTCGGACAGAAATGCAAAGAACATGTTATGTCACGTATCATCCATACAACAGGAATCGAATTTAATGCAATCATTTTCAAATCACGCCCTTGTTTACTCGCGTGCTATCCTTTTTTCTTTGGAAAAGAATCTTTAGAACCGAGCTCCAGTTTGAAAACAAACTCCCTGCAGGATTGTAACTATTAAAGTTCTTGTACTGACTAGACGACGAGGCAGAATACGGTCGTACTGTCAAAAAACGCGTTTAACATCAACAAAACCGTAAACAGTAAGAAATGATACTCAAATGCTTATTCTGAATCTTACGAAGCTTAGCAAGTTCTCACTGACTATGCGAAATCGACGAAAATAAAAGTTAAAGACAAGAATGGTTCACCAACACAGGGGCAAAATATTTAATAAATGTTCTAAAACACAGAAAAATTTCGATTTGTGGCAGAGTCTTCCCTCATGAAAACCCACTAATTCAAATAGATTCAGTAAATAAACTAAAGTAAACTGAAGCCTTTGTCACTTCCTCTAGTTTCCATTCATACCTTCATAAAATTTTATGTTTTGTACCGGAACTGCAGTACAAATTTCGACAGTTTGAATCCAACTTGGTGCAGACTCTAACACTGCACGCTGTGGTCATTCCAGTTCCGTTGAATATTCAATTAGTTCTGGGTGTTGACTGACGCCACATGGGAGGCGCTGGCTGTGCAATTATTTTGGCCAGGTTCTGGGAGCCCGGCTCTACTGAATACGACCAGGACGAATTTCTTAAACAACAACAACAACAACAACAACAACAACAACATTAACAGCGCCTTACCGGGTCCGAAGACCGACTTCAATGTAACAAAAATCAATCGTTTTTCAAAATTATAATTTGATGCTATTCAAATTATTTCTCTGTAATGCAATGATTTAATTGAGCCACTTATACAATGTATGTTTGTAGTTTTGAAAATATGCTAATGCTAAGCGCAAAAGCATAAAATTAATTTCAAAGAAACGTGAATTCATACGTATCAATTTCATCTCTGATGAAAACAGTATCTAATATTGAAGACTGTAACCCGGTAATGATGGTATATATTATCAAACCTAGGCTTCAAATAAAAATTCGGCACCCATCCATCCAATCTACTAAAAGGCAATAATGAAATAAAATAAAAAAGATTTTTTTCCTAGCCAACCTTTACTCGTATTTCGAAGTCCTTTCAGATTTTTCTGCAGCACCGTTTGGAGGAGCGAGCACTGCAACAGCTCGCGGCATTTCTTGCTGAGATTTGCTCACTAGGAAAAAATCTGTCGCAGCCAAGTTACGTGTCTCGAAAGCCAATAGACGCTCAAGAAGTTTTCTTGTGGCAAATTCGGTGGTGATTTCTGGTCGAAGAAGTGACAGGGACATTTGGAAGTTACAGTAGCGATGCACATTAGTGTCAGTAGATGCGTAGATCTTTTGGACACATCCAATAGGACGGACCACTGAACCTCTATTGCTTTAGATACGTAAGAGCGGAGGCCGACCTCAATGAGACCCTAGAAGCTGATTGGGAGCTCCGATGCCTGAGGCTCCGGGCCGGAACGCCTCCTCGAGCAGTGGAGGCAGAAACGAAGCTGAGAAATTGAACGAAAGTTAGTTAGAAAAAACGCATCCCTATCGAAGCAGCGTGAAGAATTCTTTGAGAACAAGTAGGAGGAAAAACAGTACACCCTGAAGAGCGTACCTTCAGAGAATTTTTTTTTTAAGTGGAGTGCACCAAAGATATGCTAACAAATATACGGTGCGTTTGTGAAGCATAAATTGCAAACAGAGTAAACTACTTTATCTCAAATAGTCATTGTTATTGCAGAAGCGTGTAGGAACTTATTCACAGACAGGAATTTGATGTGAGAAAATAGTCGTGATAGACTCAAAATAATTTTTAACAATACGTGTAAGTCAAAATTTTTACACCCGTCTGAAAATACGTTTTTGGCTAGAACACGAAGCTAAAGGATTAGGAAAGGAAGAATACATGTAAAAGGGTAAGATGTACAACTAACAGAAATAGTGTGCTTGCTAACGGGAGGTTATTAAAGGGGAACAAAAATATAGACTTAATTATAGGTACAAGGAGAAATAAGTGAGCCGCTGAATGAAATGTTCATCAGATATAGGGGCACGCAACAGATGCAAAGTGGAAAATCAGAGATGAGTGGAATATGACAATGATTGTGTTGACTGATTTTCGCATTGCTAAATCGAAAACTCAACATCTAAATCAATATCTTAAGCTTGATTTTGATCATGCTGTATATCTACGCAGAAGCAGTATGAGTGTAGAAGTTAGGTGCACCGTTATTATGAAATAAAAAAAACTTGAATAAAGAAAACTAAACATTAAGTGGGAATGATAGGAAACTATTTGCTTTGTTTATCATATTGAATAGAAAAATTTAAGTTACGTTATAAAAATAAATTACATCCTCAGTGTCTCAAATATGAGGCATTGAAAATAAAATCCGAAGGAAATTTTGACCTTGAGAAATTGGTAAACATGAGATAACAAAATTAGAATAAATAATTTTTGGGTGTTTATAAAGTCCTGGAAAACGTATTACCATGTACTTTTTATTCTCCTCTAGCCAGTCTCCTAGTTATCTCATTTATGCCGGAAAAAATGATTGATTTTGAAAAAGTTTTACAAGCCCTGTGACTGACGGTAAAAAAGCTTGAATAGTGATTGAAATTTATAACACAAATTAACAACAAAACTACAAATTTACGCTTGCTGGCAAACGTTTCAAAATTGATAACTTTATATTCGGACATGACATGGAAACGAGTCAAAATATGAAACAAAGCTGCTCCCAAATAATTGCTTCCCAATTAATTTGTTAGTTAATTTTATTTTTAAGTAACCAATAAATTTTTTTTCATTGAAGCACGTTCTGGTAGGCGTATTTTTATCGCATTTTCGAGATACACTTAAAATTGTCAGTATATTAGGACTGGGGAGTATAGGAAGTACACAACCGTGAAGTCCAATGTTGGAATCGAAGGGCCTACACGTGGTAAATACGTACGAGTATGTGGGGTAAAATGTACGAGGAGCCTGAATTTACTTATTTACATCAAACATTCGTTACGAGCTTCAAAATCATCGATAGTAGAACGAGAAAAATTATAATAAACGATATTTAAACGCCCTTTGAAGCGCGAAAATTTGAATTAGCAACATCTGTTTATAAGGTTATTGGGAATTACAAAAAAAGGAACTTTGAACATGAATTTCGGACTCAGTTTTGTGATCAAGCGACCTATTAAAATACCCCTGACATTCGTTTCCTCTGCGCTAAGTGACAATTTTTCGCGCATATTTCTTTTGATTGCCAATATTTCCGCTCTGATCGGTGTTCCTATTGTTCATCTCGGATGGCATTTGCAATGAAACAGAATATGTTTGTAGCCCTAAAAATAATGTACATCACAAAAAATGGCGCTTAGTTTGTGGGCTCCATGGGCTAGTGGTAGCGTGATGGCTTCGTAACCGAGAGGACCCCGGTTCGACCTGCGGCTCAGGATGGCATTTTCAGGTTACCAAAAAAAAAAAGAACCTTTATTCATTTTAACACGTTTTACCGTTGGGTTTTAAATGCCTTACAACTACTGGTGTGGTGGGGGATGTGAGGAATGTGTGGTTTAAACTTCCTTTTCCAAGGGAAGTACTTACCAGGGAGTACTTCCCTTGGAAAAGGATGTTTAAGCCACACATTCCTCACAGCGCCAGTAGTTGTAAGGCATTGAAAACTCAATGGTACACCGTGTTGGAATATTGTTTCTCTAGTCTGTTCTTTATGAATAAACGACACAAACCTACCAACGATCTCTGAAAGGCAAAACTCTCAGTACGTAAACACAATTTCAAGTTTTGAATAAACTGCTGAATATTCAATGAGGGAAGTTACGTTAACAGAGTTGAATTAACGTTAATTTCATTATTCAATTTAATCTGGAGGCCAATATCGAATTGTTTACGGAGATTGCATTAAGATGAGGCAAAGGGAGGATCTAGAGGAGCAGGTTGGCGCTGCCGATGCCCGATATCCGAGGGGCAAACAAAGCGAGCTTGTTAGGCGGCCTCTTAAACCTGATGAAGTCAGCACCGTCTCAACACGAGCTCTGCCTCGCCAGGACCCTTTACGCAAATGAGTAAACTTTCAATTGTCATGCTCGCCGATACTCGCACCCCATGCTACGGGTGAACAGATGTTCTTTGTTCTTTGTTGGAGCCCCTTGTGTTCACTTACATTGTGTGCATTCAGTGTCCATGAGCATGCGAACTCCTCAGCGTCCGTTCATCAAGAACGAACAGGTGTGTCGATAAGTTATTCAACAGCAACTTCCTACACCTTGATAAAACTCTTTGTTTATCCTTGAAACCGTTTTTAAACATAAAAATGTGAAAGACGAAGGATAAATATGTGCAAAGCTTTAAGCAACTCATTCGCCTATACGATGAACCAAAACCCTTTCCTTGACTTTCTTCTTCTAATAGATGAACTAATTGGCCAGCTGGAGTGGCGCTGGGGCTCGTATGCACCCGTCAAACTTGAGTTTATTTTAACGCAGCTCCTCATTTGAAGGTTCGATACTCTTGCCAGTCATTTGAAACCCAGTGTTCAAAGTCTATTCTTCTACAGCAGGCCTGTAACTGAATTTTATGTCAGTTTTGTTAACACGATGGCACTGCGATAACATAAAATTGCCTGAAATAGTTTTCTGAAAAAAAATAACCGACAATTGATTTGAATTGAGATGTAAAACTGATGATAGGTACAGCAAAATTAATTCATCTTCATTTAAACCAACAAAGCTCGTATAAGCTTACAATCTGTTGTACAAGTGATATCAATATTTTCATTCCTAATACTTGACGAATTCAACCAATGAAAAATAGCGTTTTCTATGAAAAGTAATCAAAACTGCACGATAGGCATGTTAATTCACAAATAATTTACCTCAGGGGCTTCTGCGGCCTAGCTTCGATCTTTAAATAAGCTATAAGACTGAAACCTCAAACTTATTTCTCGTATTTAAGCAAGTAAACTTCGGCTTCTAAAATGAACGAAAAATGAGCTTTGCGCTGGATTATTTCGCACAGGATCTCGTTGCACATGATCATTTTACGCAGGATTTCGTTGCACAGGATCATTTAGCCCCGAATAAATACAAACAGGACGCTTCATTCATGTCAGTGTTGAATGCACTTGCACAAATTCATCTCTTCTTTCGAGTTTCGAACGTTTCTGCAGAAAGAAGAAGAATATCATCTGTTAATTTCTGTTTACTCGAGCTGTAGAGAGTCTTTGAATGAGCCAGTTGAGCTTTCCTACTGCAACCATACTTTGGGTCCTTGTTCTAAGTAAGTAATAAGCAAAGTGGTCAAAGAAACGATGCCGTGCAACTTCCATTGAATATAAGCAGCGGCATCTTACATGGACTTGGAATAACAGGAGCACTTGAGCTGATCTTCACATTATTGTTTCTTCATTAGGAATATACATTATTAATTCGAGATGATCATGTGGACTCAGTCACTGGACAATTGATCAATTAATGTAAATTAATGAGCTGCCTCGATTTATTTGGGTACGTGTTTGTTCATTATGGCATCATGGAATATAATAGAATAGAATATGGCAACAGAAACAAGCCAGGTGACTAATTCTTGGGTTTGTCCTTAAGTCCTGTGACGTCATCCACCAATCACGCACAGGCAACCCATTAGACATGAAAAAGTAAGGCAGGGAAGATCAAAGACTTGGTAGTTCAACAACTACCTGTTTTCTGAGACCACCTTCACTGCTGCTACCCACCGCACCTCTTCAGAGGAAAAACTCTCATTCAGACAGACAACAATCACGCCCACAGTTTGTAATTTTCACGCACAGGCAACGGAATGCTTGTTTAATTAAACGTAAGGAAGTGAAGGTTTCATGAGTTTGGATCCTATCATTTACCAACTTTATCTTAGCTTCATCAGTTACTTTCAAACAGGAACCACGAATCAGACGTTTAAAATACTCGCGTATTCGCCAACCAGTAATTGTCAAGACCATTTTTAAAGATGTTCATGGTGTTTAACGCGACTATGTTTTCCAGTAGTAGGTTCCAGATTCTTTCAATATGAACCGAAAAAGATTTTCTTATGACCGAAAGTCAACAAAAAGATATGACCGATTTTTTATTGCAAACTATATTGTCCCTTTCGAAGAGCTTTCCTGGGTTAACGTCTTTGAAGCTATTAAGGTACTTGTACATAGGTCTCGATTAGTAGACCTCGCAGTCTTCTTTGTACGAGCGAGATGAGTTTCAGCTGTTGTAGATTCTGATCGTAGCTGAGATTCCGGAGACCAGGGGTCATATTTGTTGCTTTGAGCTGAATTCAATACATTTTATTGATGTCTATAGTCGTAGGGTGGAAGAACAGAGTTGGGCTGCATATTCCAGATGTTGTCGGACTGGTGCTTTATAGAGAGGTAGTATTATGTCATTGGACTTACAGTCAGAGTTACTTGTGATGAAACTAAGAATTCTGCTAGCAGTCTTGACACTTTTCTACTCGCTTGTCATACTTACCGTTTTTAGTGATAGCGATGGCAAAATCTCTTTGCTGCTCCACCTCTTCGATAGGTCTTGAGTAGCGGAAATTATGGTTATTGATTTTAATGTGCATCACTGAACATCTGTAAATGTTGAAGCTTATTTTCTAAGCTTCGGTCCATTGGAGCAGGGGATTGAGGTCTATTTTTGGATGGTTATTCTGCCCCGTTCTGTCAATGCCCTGTGGTAGAGTTTAGTATCATTTCCGACCTTGTTGATTTTACTGATGATTCCGACGTCAACATCACTGATGTGAAATATGGAAAGGAGTGGGCCTAGGACGCTGGCATGGGGGACTCCTGACGTTACTCCTGTCCAGTCGCTGTGTGGCTCATGAATGAGCGCTCGTTGAGTGCGACCAGGGAGCCAGTTTCATATCTAGCGAGTGCAGTTGCTTTCTACTAGCATAAATTAGAATTTTTAAAGAAGAGTTTCATACTGCGCTTTACCAAAAATTGAGTTTTGTTATCGTGCAGATTAATAGAGCACTTTTTATTAAAATTTCCTCGAATTCACTTTTATATTCGATCCTTGCAAAAGTCACTTTAAAGCGACATGTTGAACTTTGTGTATTTCATGATATAACGTCAATGCAAATACAGTAGCAACATCCATTCAGAACGTATGTGGGAAAGACCATATGAAAGCAGTAAGTTGCAAAAAGTGCTTTCCTATTTTCTAAGTGAAAAATTGATTTTTGTAGACGAGTCGAGCGAAACTTGCTTAGCTAAGAAAGCTTCATTTGTAAGTATTGAAAGTTATCATTACAAATATTACTAGACTTATAGAGACCCTGAGAAACATTTCACTAAACCTAGACGACCGCACTATAAGCTAAAGGAAGAGGTTTTCTTCGCTTCATCGGCATCGGACAGGCTGCACTAGTTGGTAGGTTGGTCCCGTGGCTTTAAAAAATAACGCATGCCAGAGCACGTGTGAGTCTTCCCTCCACTACACCTTCAGGCAATTGGACACAAGTTCTTGCTCTGGGGAAAGAGAAGTGGATCCTTCAACAACGTTGAACGCTCGTATTCGTAGAAAAACAAATTTGCTCAGCAGCCAAGGGTAGGACTTTGGACAACGACAATGTAAAGTTCAAAGCAGGGTTAAAAATTATCCATCAGGCACTATTGGACGACTTTCAAACGGTTACTGCTGATGTCTATTGTGAAACTTTGCCAATTCATGACAGTTCCGGTTCGAAGGCGACTCCTTAGCATACAAAAGGAAAGTCACCCTCCATCGTAATGATGTACTCTGTAGTTAATTAGTTCGATTTCCCAAAGACAATTTCATGTGTTCGATTGAAAAATATTACCTCGGCTTCCATATTTTTTTCGCATTTTCACCTAATTATCGATTTGGAAACGGCAAATCCACTTGGGTAATTTCAAATAGATACTATTATAAAATTTTGAACAATTTAATTTCTACTTCGCATTGGAGCTTCAAAAATATTTGCACCCGTGGAATTTATGAAGGATGAAATTACGTTTAAATATGAAATGAGATTTTAGTTAACAATGGCAAGTATTTAATATGTGGACTCATTACTCTATCATAACATTCTCCCTTTGAAATCCACCATAAAAACAAATGTTATCCTCTTTCCAGTACGATTCATGTGCTAGTAAAGCTACTGTGTCGTTTATCAGATGGAAACCTCTAGGAGCAATTTAAAAAAAATTCAATCAGACAAAGCTCATTCTCTTTTGGCAGTGTACCGTTCCACTTAGCGCCCTAGTTGGGGGCCCTTCGGAGAGCCAAGCAAAAGCTGTGGCTCCTCCATTCTCATGAGGATCCTTTTCTCTGCGGCGAACTGCTTGGCGGTAATCCTTAGCGAACCGCTCTGTGGGCCTGGTAATCCTTAGTGTACCGCTCTGTAGGCCTGGTAATCCTTAGTGTACCGCTCTGTAGGCCTGGTAATCCTTATTGCACCGCTCTGTAGGCCTGGTAATCCTTAGTGTACCGCTCTGTACGCCTGGTAATCCTTAGTGTACCGCTCTGAAGGCCTGGTATTCAAACCCAAGGTCAGGGCAAAAAAGTTTGTGTAGAAAATTTCTACTTTAGGGGTTAAGAAGTAATTTTACATACAATTTAAACATGCAAACACATTGTTTAAAAGCATAGAATGGATCTACCTCCTTATGGAAAGAGAGGAGGTAAAGTGTACACGAAGATGAATCCCATTTATCACAAAACTATTAAGACGAATTGTAAAATACAGAGTCAAATTTGGATTAGAGCAAGAGCAGGTATGGCTCAAAAATATACTAAACTTTTACGTCCAGTGGACCTAGTTTTGGCATGCTTAGAGGCTATAACTCGTGAGAGCAGCACGATTCGAAATTCTTGCAATCATTGCGGTGTACGTCGGGCTGTTTCGAAGGAGCTCTCTCGCAATGAAACGGGACATCAGAGCTTGAGAAATTTGAACTAATTCAATAAACTTGCAGGCTGTGCGATGTCTGTACATAGATGAATAACTTTCTAGTTGACCATAATTTATTTCGTCAGTGAACACTATGGAAACTTTTCGCCGTCCAAACGTCGTTGCAACCCACAGAGCATCCAAAGTGAGTTTTCACCTGCTCACGCTTGCGTGTTGTGTTACATAAAAACACCATCTTCAACCTCGAATTACAACACGCCATTTCAGACGTTGTCAATGTTTCATACCTCTAGGGAAGAGCTCTGCGTGTCATACGTTCGCTTGTCGATGTACTTCACTTTCACACGCTCTCAGAAAATACTCAGTCATTATTTTTCTATTTTAGTCTATTATTTTTGCAGGCACACATGAAATTGTCTATAAAGCTTCTCGATTGCTAAATTACGTTAAGTGTTCATTTTTCAACATTCGAATCCTGTTTTGGATTCCGACGTTAGTTTTTTCGTATTTTTATCGGAAATGCTTTGCTGCATGTTAAAGGTGTTTTAAGGTGGAGCTTCGTCCAAATGATCGAATTTGTTTTTTATTGTAAATCGTTGTTTGATACCTAGGGATTTTATAAAATATCCAAATTTGACAACAGTACCTGCAAAACAGACTGTGCTATGAGGGATAAAAAAAAGTCATTTGGTGGAATTACTGATAATATTTCTGCAAACGATAATTATTTATTATATCACAAAATCAGTTTAGAATGGTTCTCACCAAGTGCTGTGATGTTGCCCTGTACATGAGAGCTTGGATTGGGAGGAGCCCACACTCGCCTCAGTGCAGCTCAGCCAACACTACGAACCCTCATCCTCGGAGAGTGTTAGGCTTGCATTAATAAAACTTAGACCATTCGACTCGGAATTAAACTGCGTGAAAATATTTTGGCTTATTTTTGAAGTTTCAAAATCTTGAAATGTCGTTAAACAAACTAAAAAAACATGGAAGTTAAGAAAATAGACATGTCATAACATCATTTTATATGGTTCTTCCGAAATTGGCATTATTAGTTTTTCTTTGATAATAAAAGTCCCATTATTTTATTGAGAAAATTGAGGGTCGAAAATTGATTTTGGAATATTACAAGAACACGTATGTTCATGTCACATTTTCTTTGGAATGATCGAAAAAAGTCCGAAGAGCGAATTTTGTACTCTCAGTGAGTTACTCTATGCATGTGAGCTAACTCTGAAAGTAGCATATCCCATTAGGGAACAAAAAACTTGAAGTGTAGTCGGAGTCTTGCAGGGAGCGGTGGAGCTTCTCACACGTGACAGCCACTCACGATCGCTTCCAAACATCTCTACCTCAGACTGGCTCAAATGTCGCTGTTCGTGCTACACATTTGATTTTTTTGGAATATCATTTCTCTTCGGTTCGTCACTGCAGAATACTTTGCACCTGTCATTTTCTGACCAAAGCATTGGCAAATGCCAATCTTACTGCTCTGTTTTTCTTATTAATTAAGGACTTCTTCTGAAGACTCCTAGCGGAAAGCCCGATTCCATTTAAGCGTCTAGACAGTTTGTCTGGAAACCTTTATTTCATCTTTAACTTGTTTAGTTATCCTACTGCAGTTTGGAAGCGATCTTTCAATGCAATGTGTCGCAACATCCGATCCCTTTTAGCTGTAGCCTTTTGAGGCCATCCAGGATTCTTCCTACTATTTCTGCTACCAATGTTATCTTAAATATCTTGAAAATGTTAGGGCCTCTATGCCCTGGCCACACTGGAGTGCCACCGGCTTGTGTACATGGCGTCTCTTCGCATATCTGCGAGCTGTTGAATGAGACCGTTTCCCTCCGCCGTCTCATGATTGTGAGGCAAGGAAGGCCTATCAGGGATAGTTTGTAGAAAGTTATCCAGCTTCTTCTTGAAGACGTCCAGGGAACCATATCATTCCCTCAGATCTCTGGGCAGAGAGTTGAAGAGTCTGGGTCCCATTACGGAGAAGGGTTGTTCATATCTAGTCTAGTAATACAATATTAAAATTTTGCTGACACTTTTCGAACAGTTTACCTTAACTGCAATTTGTTCAATAACCGTGTGATTATCATTTCTTAGTTGCGTAACTTCAGATTTAAAAGAAGCATCCACCTTAACTCGCTTAGACTTGCGATTATTGACAACCGTCACATTCTTTGCCTTCACATTGGATCATCAGAACACCGGATCAATGAAGGTTAACTCTCTTTGGCATGCGATTATTGACAATCGTCACATTCTTTGCCTTCACATTGGATCATCAGAATACTGGATCAATAAAGGTTGACATGCATATCTTGTAGTTTGGTTATGAATTTTGGACACTTAAAAAACAACACATATTTTAAAACTTGCCTTGTTTATTTTCATACAACCTGAAATTTGTGAAATGCTCCGGAATAAAGATTGTTTACCATCTGTGAAAATTTGAGAAAATTTCTCACATTAACCACAGAAGTATCGTAGTTTTCCTTTCGTTCCTAATTTGGGACACCACTTTATGTTAATCCCGTCTCCATCTCCCACTCTGATAAGCTTTGTAGAAGCGTACTTATTAGATTATTCATTCCATACAAAAATTCAGAGGATAATTTACTTCGTAAGCTCATCAAAATATAACGTACATTTTTATTATTCCTCCTGGAAGGGATTTATACACTACGTGGTTACTGATAATTTGCTTTACCATTTTCTTTCTTTATGCTAAAGCAGTTCGCATTGCATAAACTAATGGAGCGAGTACAAAAGAGCAGCCAATGATCAAAGGTCTTCCATCAGCTCTTCAAAAGTCTTTTATCGGCATCACTAGATATAAAATCGTTCAAAGTGAATGTTAGATTGAAAAACAGATGCATAAACAACTAAGTTTTACCGTTGTGAATTAATTATCAAGCCTACAAACTCATATCCTTAGAGATCATGTTATTTTTATGCCGATTACAGTTTTCAGACAGCATCTTTAATTTGCAGACAATAGCTCTAACAGTAAGGCTGCAGCCTTGCTGCACTCGTCGAGAGCATAGCACGGATATCAGTCGAATTTCTATTATCAATGTTTGGTTCAGCAAAGCGTTACTGCATGCTTCCATTATAAACAAAGCGCAATTAGTAGTAAAATTTTAATGACAATATGCTAGTCCAAATCCAAAAGTAAAGGATTTTTTCCATCATATCTAGCTCAACACCGAAAAAGAAACAAACCTAATCTAACATAACCTTCCCAGGCAAAAAAAATAGTTATCATCTACTAATATGGTGCAGGACCTCCGCGGCTGTAATTCTGCTAGGATTTGAGTCTACAAGTGTCTCAATGTATATCTGGTCGATTTTAAACCACTCTCCTATCAACAGATGTTGTACGGCCACAGTACGTGAACGATCTTCTCGATGCTTAACTTGTCTTTTGAGGTGGTTCCATAAATTTTCTATTAAGTTCATCTCTAGGGATAGCTAGCCAATCTGTATATTTGACAATTCCTGAATGACTGTCACGCAAATTAATGACAGTTCACTCGGTGGCTGTCATCCTAAAAAATAGACAAAGCAGCATGCTTTTCTTCAATCAAATATTGTGCAAATGCTAAAAATTGTTTATCTAGCAGTTCAGTGTAGCCATGTGGTCCAGTTTGATGGATACCTTACTAAAAAACTCAATTCTGGAAAGTTGAAACGGCTTCAGAACATGACAGATCCTCCTCCTTATCTCGCCACTCGCTCACAGGTTTCCTTGAAGGTTACACGCGGTCTTTGATGTAACCACATGACACTTCTATACTTCTCTACACTCCAATGTGCGTGTGCTTTGGCCCAGTTTAAAACGAGTGGTTTTGTAGGCAAAAGTTAACAACTACCGTTTACGAGCCACTCTGATCCACGTATCCAGTCCATGGAGCTTCGAAGAGTTCGTTCAGAAACAGTAAGAGAACGGGCCATCATTGACGTTTCACAGTAGTTCTATCCTTGATACAAAGCGATTTCGGTCAACCATTAGGGACATTCAGTAACGTCCATTATCGATTAGAATTTTATTCTGACCCCAAATTTGATTTCAATTGTGGTATGTATATGATTGTTTCCAATGTTTAAAAGCCTGTATAACAGCGCAACCTGAAACACCAGCGAATTCCGCTACTTCCCTCACTGCCTGTTTCTTAGCCCTAGCAAATGCATTAGTCCTTTTTGACACTCCGAGATCTCTTGTTTTTATCCCATCGTTGAGAAGCAACTTAGCAGCATGTCTGCACTTTGCCAGCTTTGAATGAAGACTGAGGCCTGTTCAATATCTGCATATAACGCAAACTGCGGTCACAGTTTCGAAAACAGATTGATGTACGTAGTGAAGATAAACAAAAGGTATCTAATTTCTCGTTCAGGGAGATTATATGTTCCCTGCAAGCCAATACATTTCTGCTATCGTACAGAAAAACTGTTGTTCACCATCCCAAAAGGTATTCGGCTGCTCACAAATCCACGGTTACACTGCTTGCTCGCCCACTTCATCTGTCATGAATCACCGACAATCCAACTCCTCCTTCGAAAGACGAAAATTGTGGCAATCCGATAACGCCAGATTTGTCTTGTATAGAGGAGATGGAAGCCACTGAAAACCAAACCGATTCGACCCCCTACAACAATAGAAAGTTGGCTGAAATGTTTTTTTATTAAATGGTAAAGTTTAGTTATTTTGCGTACTGCCCGAAATGCTAGACATCTTACGTAACGCTTCATTTTACCATCTATCTGCAACATATACAATTTTGATTCAAATTAGTGTATATAGTAACATGTTTCATATTCTTACCTGCTGTTGGTTGTCCCATCGAAGTGTTCCTCCTAAAATTTTTGAGAGAGACTGTCATCTGTTCCTCCCATCCCTTCAACTCCATCAAAAACGGGGATAGCAATTTGAAGTTGTGGTGGGGGTCGGTGGCGCTGTTAGCACTCTTTTCATTTCTGACAGAGCCTCCCAAAGTCGCTTGCAAATCCTCCGTCCGTGAAACTTTGCGAATGAAGCTTAGGAGACCACAGCGCTTCCTCACCATCCCTGTGGGTTGTGTCGGCTGTAATGAGTACGACTCCAGCAATGGATGCGGTGGACTGGAACAGAGCAAAACTCGAGCGGTTAAAACGTTACTTCGTTCTCTGTCCAACTCAGCGAGGAGGAAACGAAACATAAAGACGTAAGCGTAATTTTTTGGTCACCTCTCCCATCGGAGTTCAACGAAAATTAGATTACCGCGATTTCTGATTCACACATATCCCGATATTAGGTAATGATATTGTTTTTGGTGTGAAGCATACCTCGCTCCTTGATGAATATTACATGTTCTGTTAAAATTCAAATATTCGTGGCTACCAGAAGCGTACATGAACGAATTCCATAATGCATTTCAATTCGACGCAGCGCGTGAATATCGTCGTTGGCATGAAATGGGAAACCCTTATATAGGATATGTTTTTGTCATATTACGTCATGATTTAAATGTTAATTCTGGAATTTCCTTCATGTACTGACGTTCCAATTACGGCATTTAAAAAAATCATCCATAGGAAATAATACAATTAGGCATACAGAATGTATTCTGAAAAAAAACAAAGCTTAATCTCATTACCAGGGAGTGAGTACGTTAAATCGGTGTTCTGGTGTTTGCTATTGTACGAGTTGCCAACAAATTGAATGTCTACCCAAGTTTTTTTACACTACAGTGCAGCCAATATTGTGTATGGCTGAGTCAGTCTTCATTCAAAAATAAATTTATTGAAAGACTAACTGATGCTTTCACGCTAGCCACGAGCTCTCTGACTGTCCAAAAGATTTTTTCATTTCTTTTAATCCGGGAGCTCAACGTGGAGCATTTTTTAAAACAATCGCAGTTAAAAATTCACTGCACCACAAAAGTCTGGAAGCTCACCCAGTAGTACATCAAAATCAGTGAATTGAGTAATCATTTTTATCAGAAATGAATTCATTCTATTTTATGCAGGAATGTGTATACCAGGCAAAATATCAGCACACGTCCTAATGGCTTGCGGCGTCAGGTGCATGTGTGTTGAAAACGAAAACGGAGTATGTGTGTTGAAAACGAAAACGGAGTATGTGTGTTGAAAACGGAGCCCCGTCATCGAGTGTAGCTCAGGGCTTGCTGGATGTTGGAATATCGTACGGCCTACGGAATATCGTATGGTCTACTGAATATCGTACGGCCTACTGAATATCGTACGGCCTACGGAATATCGTACGGCCTACTGAATATCGTACGGCCTACGGAATATCGTATGGTCTACTGAATATCGTACGGCCTACTGAATATCGTACGGCCTACGGAATATCGTACGGCCTACTAAATTTCGTACGGCCTACGGAATATCGTATGGTCTACTGAATATCGTACGGCCTACGGAATATCGTATGGTCTACTGAATATCGTATGGTCTACTGAATATCGTACGGCCTACGGAATAGCGTATGGCTTACTGAATATCGTATGATCTACTGAATATCGTATGATCTACGGAATATCGTATAGCCTACTGAATATCGCACGGCCTACTGAATATCGTATGGTTTACTGAATATCGCACGGCCTCCTGAATTAGTAAGGGCTAGGGGATATTTCATGGTTTACTGAATATCGTATAGCCTGTTGGATATTGTATTGTTTTGGTAAAATTGTACTGCTCGCTGAATATCGTTTCCCTTCTGAACATCGAAAGGCCTTCTGAATATTGCAAAGCCTACTGAATATGGTATTCCTTGCCAAGCATTCTATGGCTTGCTGAATATACAAGATGCGTACGGCATCTGAGGACACCTTACGCACTTTTAGAAAACCAGCACGCATTGAACGATTCTCTTCATTTTTCGTCGACGTACACTGATCTCGCCTAAGAAAGTATTACTTGTATCCGAAGTCTTGTTGAATAACATTCCTTATTGTTCCTTCAGACACTTGAAGATCTTTGGCAAGATGTTGCATTGACTTCCCAGGCTTTTCGTCGGTCATGCCATGCACTCTTCTGACACTCAGGTGTTCTGAGCGAGTCATGATCAGAGCGTTGACAATGTTGGTTTCTTTTCATCCCCATTGTTTACATTCAAATTCTTTCAAACTTTGCAAACGAAAGATCTGGCAATTTTTAGAAATTTTGTATTTTCTAAATTGCTGTGTTTCGTTTTTATAGACACTATTACAGGGTGTCTTTTCATTTCATTAGTTATAGTAGTACCTGCCATGGGATCATCTGAAATGAAACATACATTAATAATTACCGGGTTAGTTTAAATTACAAAAATATAAGTGTCTTTAGGAGCCTTGCACACCCTGTAATATGGTTTAATGAATTTTGTATGGCCTGATGAATATCGTAACACTTGATGAATATCGTACAACCTACTGAAAATTAAACAGTTGGAGAACCTTCCTCATTAAATATAAAGAAGGCCCTCGGACGCCTCAGGTCAGCCATTCGGCTCGTCTTCTTCGCCAGAGAATCGAGAATCACGAGATTCGGCTGGCGTGATGTGACCGCACGTACTGTACGCACGTCAGCAGGCGTGATGTGACCGCACGTACTGTACGCACGTCAGCAGGCGTGGTGTGACCGCACGTACTGTACGCACGCCAGATCATCATCGTGAGCCCTGCAATTCCGCTATTGGACAAATTTCCCTTCCCTGTTTCAATTGTACCGGAAAAATTTCATTTATAAATTAGTGCATTGTTTAACAGCAGTCCGAAAAAGAAAATGCAAAAATGTATTTAGCCATTCAAGATGATTCAACATGCGCTAAAACAGCTTTATCTGAGCTTCAAAAGTCTGGATAGCCACTGTTTTAGTTTTCAAATCAATTAGAAGCTTTGAAAACATTAAGTTCAAACGCTTCGAGCCTTGGCTGATTTTCAACGAAATTGTTGACACAAAACTTTTATGAATTTAATCGATATTAACTTCCCTGAATATCGATTAAATAAATGCTTTGTGTCACTTATTTTTCTCGGGAATGAGCCGAGGCTCATAAGGTTCAAACTAAATGCTTCTTAGATATCTCTTTACGATTTATTTCATCATTAACTTTCTATTCAGGAAGGAGAAGTCTGACTGGAAGTGTGTAAGGACTTCAATTCGCCCTGAGCACCGAGCACCTCAGACTAAAAGTTCGAACGAGCATTAGCGAGTAATGCTCGTGTCAAACAATCGTACTGAAATAGAAGAGTGAAAATATAATCCTGGGAATGCCTAAGTAATTTTTGACAAGAGTTTGAACTTGTTGGCGTTGTTGGAATTACATCTGAAGTGTTCATTAGGGGAATGATCGCATATTTTTGGTTTGATGAAAGAATGTGTGTTTCCATTTTCCGAGAATTTTCTCGCATGCTAATAATGATGACGAATTCATAAATAGCAAGGAAAAGAATTTTGCTAGGATCAAATTGTTGCGTACTTAGACACTGAAAACTGAAACAAAAATCCACTTTTCAATTTGTTCGAGAGTTTTCATATTTACTCCTTATCAGGTGTGTCTACATTCTTACATTCAGCATTGAATATAACCTTCAAAAGTAGTACATAAATGCACTGGCGCTACTAGTAATATAAAAACCAAAGAGTGCTAAAGTTCAAACATTAATTTTGGTTTCCTCTGACGTTTGAGCATATTTGTATTTAGAATCACACATATGAATATACCAAGTCTATTTATTAAAACTATTCGAAACTGAAACACTGGATTCTAACAAGACTTGCAGCTTAAGTTGTACGTACTATACGGTTTTTGCAACGATTCTTTAACTTAGTTGTACCTGGGGACCATGCAACGGAAACCTTCACTAATAAATTCACAATATATGCACCTGTGCATTTATGCAGCCCTTGTGAGACGGAGACGAGGCATCGTCCTGATTGTGTGCACATAAAACTCGAGTAAACACCTACGGGACCACAACTCTTGACGACTAGGTGGCAAGCGCTGCATTTGGTCTCGATGGAATTACATATGACGCGTGAATTTTAATTGTGCCACCCAGCGTGAAAATATCGTACATAGTTATGCGTCAAGAATGCGTAGAAGGAATGGAAGACAATAAATTTAAGACCTTCGCCATGTTCCAACCAGAGTTGTGCTCAATGAACTTAGGATCCGATTTCAGATCAAGAAGATTGGGACGTGGCTGCGCGCTTCGGGATTTAGTTTGAAACGCGTCTTCAATGTAATGTAAATTTCGGACAATACTTTATATCAGTAGATTGTAGATTTGATTATTTGTTGTAATAAGATTTTATATTCAGTATTGCATAAAAATTTACATAGATTTGTAATAGTTATTCAAATATTTAATAAGCTAAACTGTATTTTTTAAAATCTTGTGATATTTCCTCTACAACTAAATTGAACATTGCGTCATAAAAAATCAATTTTCCTAAACAAATTGATTTCATAAAATATTTAAAAATATCGTTGAAACATTCCAAATCTATGAGGAATATTTACTCAAATTATTTTTTGAATCAACAAGCACTGTTGAAGCCGTTTGCGACTTGTGCAGCGAAATAACATGTAGATAATTCCCTCTACATTAGAGCTCTTAATACCGTTATCAGTCTTTTTGATTTTGTACTCAAGAAAACCATTAGATGGCTTGTAAACCTTACTGGACAGAAGCTATCCATTCTAGTTCTTTGCGGATTATATGTACAGATTCGTAGTGTATACAAGGTTAATTTTTCAGTGGCACTCGA
Organism: Orchestia grillus; assembly: GCA_014899125.1. NCBI lineage: Eukaryota > Metazoa > Arthropoda > Malacostraca > Amphipoda > Talitridae > Orchestia > Orchestia grillus. The sequence continues at coordinate 62,088 of VOMN01116544.1, forward strand.
TCCATTCTAGTTCATTGCGAATTATATGTAAATATTTGTAGTTTACATCAGATTAATTTTTCAGTTGCTCTCAATACCTGCAGCGCTTGGCTTAGGCAACGCTAGCCACCCTCGTCTGTACAGACGTCCATCGATTTGTGAAAACTCATTCGAGAAGTGTGGCTGAATGGGGAATACTAAATAGAAATTTTAAATGTGCTGGCACCCTTGTGCAGACTGTGCACACCAGCTGGCCCTGAGCGCACATGTAGGCTAAAATTAGGTATGTTGGAGTGTAATTCGAGTATCCTCCCTAAACTGACCATGCACGCATCTCTCTGTCAGTACGTGAAAAAAAATTTGACCTGTCCCGATCACCCGAGGAGCTTCCCAGGGTCTGTTGTAGAGAACTTATAATGCACAAAATATTTTAATTTTTCATTGGCGTAAAAATTTATAGAGACCGCCCTCGAAGCTTTCGTTCAAGGATGCAACGCTGATTTGTTCACTTGCAATCTTTCAAAATCTAAATTAGAATTGTTAAGGAATAAAATCTAATGGAATGTTCCCCTTAAGCAAAATGTACACGACCATCAGAATTTTTTTTATTCCAGTTGGCACTTTCAATTTATCACAAAATTGAATTCTTGAATAAGGATACCTGTGCCCCAAGCCGCGGGCTCTGCATACATGAACACATAATGACATCACGTTTCGCTTTGGAAATATTCCCGTTCAGGTATCCATCAATACACATCGTACTTGTTTTTGATACGATTTGTTTCGTGTTGAAAATCTTCATTTCCAGGTGTTCAAAAGCTCTCGATTCAGGTGCACATATTTCTGAAACATCGAGATAAAAAAATTTAGACAAAATAAAATCGCACGAACGACAAGTAAGACACACCAATATACCAAGTACGAGGTCTACACCCACAGTCGACTATGGTCCACCTCTGTTCATTTATTATTGCCCGTATGTAAGTTTTGAGAAAAGTGTTAAAATATTCCTATTCGTTTGACCCGCGACGGCGACCAAGTCCAAGTCTTTAACTTCAGTGAAACACTGGACGCTCTCGGCTTTGGCGCATTTGCCGAGCGATCCAAACACTTTGAGATTTTTTGCACTGGTTGTTTGACTTTTGTTTGGCGGCTTGTTTGTCGTGCTCAGGCTTGTTTGTCTTGAGTAAGCACCCTCATCCATACGTTGGAGTAAAACTTTTTTCACCCTGATAGAAGCCGAAAGGCAATGAGGTGTTTGCATAGGGAACGAGGTGAAACGTCCCTGGCGTCACGGACAGATTTATGCAAACGGATATTTACGGTCATCTGCCAGGATTCCAAAGTCTCGAAATATAAAGTTTTTTGCATTTTTTTTTGCAACTGTACCTGGAAGGTGTAAAGTTGGGATTGATTGCTAGTCGGGAAACGAAGTGTTTTGAACCATACTCTCAGGGGCTCAGTTTTTCATGGAGAAAAAATTATTCGACTAAACTCGAGTACGTTTTATGAAAAAAATAATTGAGTCCAATCTAGTGTTGAGAACACGGTTAAAATTTAATGACCCAATCGTGATAATATATCTGTCAAAATTTCAAAACAACTGCGATGAGAATTTGGAATTAGTGCTAAATAGACGAAAAATAATTGTGATAACAAAAATATTTACTTCACAATAATGATACTAACGACTGCTGTAGTAATTATTCCTATTTTCGCTTGTAAAGGATTGCAGCTCCGACGTGTATTAGTGTCACAAAGTTGCACTGGAAAAGGTTTTTTCGAAACTTTTCGAGAGAAACGATGGAATTCTACGGAGACGTACACGATCTGAGGGTGATAACTGTACGCTATGAGGGCACGCAGGCATCCTCATATCTTTAGTTTACTTTGCCCAAATGCGCGACGCGGGTCGTGTGAAGGCCGAGATGGGCACTTGTTTCACCTTGAAGACTGGGGCTCCTTAGATGAATTTCCAGTTTCTACATTTATGTTTGGATTCATTTATTTCGTGGCCAGTAAACAGAAAGTGAGTCTAAAAAATACGAATGCGAACATGCGGATAGGGATAGAACTACGCTGAAGCATCTCTAGTATTGAAATTGATAGAATAAAGAGAATGAATCATATTGCGCGGATAATTATCTCCTTTAGTGCATATTCCGTTAACGCGTACGGGAGTTTTTGAGCAAGTGTACGCACATAAAAAATAATTTGAATAAATCACAGTGAATAAATAACCATCAGCTCACTTATTGACATGACGTACTATAGCACATTCGTCCAGTTTTTCTGTTCGTATCGTAGGCCAAAAAAATATATATATATTAAATGCACGTCGTTTTTTCTCTGTGTGATCGTTAGAGAATTTTAGAGGAGTCTTCTCATTGTTTCGTCGTCCAGTAAGGAAACTACGAATAATTAATCAGATCGAGATTAACCGTTAAATTAGCGGTGATATTATCAGCAACGCAGAACGTAGCTATCGCATTATAAAGAGCAAGCGACGTGGGTCAGTGTGAGGGTATTTTGGAAGTTATTTCGGGCATGAGGGTGGCACTGTGGGCACTCTAGGTATAATATCACAGGACCGTGACCCTGAAGGCAGTAATAGTCCCTCGTCTCGCAGACGACGGACCCTAAAAGCAATGACCTAACAAAGAATACTGCAGGTGGTGAACTCCAAATTACCAGGAGCTTCGAAGAAAATCATAATCCATTCGGCATAAAAGATACGAAAAAATAAAAGAATATACTTTCAGCACTTCTTATGAGTATTAAAATTGTTCGCCAAATTGTAAATCAGTTAAGAAATTTTTTTGACAAAATTTTTGCCTCATCGATATGTTATACTTGGCACGTAAAGTTGCGGAAATACTCTGTTGCAAAACCACATGAGGCAAAGATATGATGTAAAACTAGTGCAACAGAAAGTGATAAGAAACTAAGATGAAACCGGCCCTAGCCAAATCAGGAGTTGCTAGAAGTAATGAAATTTTTAAATTTAAAGTTCATCATAATTCTTTTCACTAACTGGAGCGCAGAAATGTAAAATAGAATTATGTGTACATATAATTGATGTACATAAGATAAAGTGTTGTAGAACAAAGAACATTTTCTTACTACACTACAACTTCGCACCGTACAATATTTAATAGACAACCTCCCGGTAGAACAAAGAACAGTGTAAAGGTATATTACAGAGTTTCACCTCACAACATTCCAAATCGGGTTTACTGTTCTCCAGACCTACGCCGAGATTTACACATGCACCTAAGTCAATGTCCAAACAATAGTGATGACCACGACCTTTTGCAAGCGATTTCTTGCCTTCCATTTCGACATGTATGTGCATAACTATTTTAGTTCCCTCTCACTTGACAACCCAAACCCACACACCTTCCAAATAAAATTTTTACTACTAAAGTTCAGTCGTACACATTACACATTACGTATACGTTACAATAGTTCAATGAGAAGTTCAATCCCAAGCGGGTCGTTGGTTCCAATCAGCTATCGTTTGAATTGCGGCAAGTAAGAACGCAAAGTAAGTTTGTGACAGACGATGTATCATCTGTGGTGAGCAGGTCTGCCTGGTATGCTTTATCAGACGTAGATAGCAAGCCTTGTATTTCAGACATTGTACAAAACTTCGTGCTGATGCTATGGAAATCAGCCTTAGAATGAAAGTCACCCCATTTGGCGATGCTATTTTGTTTTACTGCAGTTTGTTCAAAGTAAAGTTGCATGCGTAAATGTTCATGCTATCAAATTTGTTATTATTTAATGTGTTTTGCTGTATAATTCACTAGCGTCACTTTTATTTTCTGCTAATTTAATTTTAGATCGGTGGCGTTGTATATTTTCTCACATGCTTGCAAATTGAAGATGAAGTCATGAGCGGTCAGTTGTTGGCAATTGAATAATGGTGGTCTAATGTTGAGTATTAAAATAATTATTTTGTAAAACTATGCCTCAAGAACATATTTGAAAAGCTCATTGGCACTAGATGGAGCTTTTCGATGCTATGTTGTTGAAATTCAGGCCCAAGGTTATGACGCGAATGGAAGATTCCACGCGAAGATTCAACGCGCAAGGTTATGACGCGAATGTCTCGTGACGCAAATTTAAGACATTTTTGTCGTTGTCACGAGGTCATGACCACAGGGATTCTAAGAAAAGAGACCCGATCACGTACGTAACGGAACCAAAACATCTTGATCCTAAGTGTACATAGTAACTTTCCTAGAATTACATCGTAAGTAATGAATCTATATATTAATACGCTTGTAACTATCTGTGTCACACTTTGCAGTACATGCAGAACATCGCAGTATATGAATAACTGTATCTATGATACGCGCGCCAGCTACATCACTGGCGTGCATAAAAGAAAGCATTGTAACTGAAATTTCTCTAAAAAACAGTTGAGCCGTGTTGCCCTCCCAAAACAATGGAAGAGAGAAGAAGATTGCAAAGAGAAGCAGCAAGAGAGCGACAGAGACGTTTAAGGATTTAAATAAGAGAAAAATCCGGGTCCGTATTCGCAAACTAATACCAAGACGGTCAGATAAGGCAGTCTGTATCAGTGATACTGAAAATAACCATGTCAAGAGTTATCGGTAATTCAAGGGCATCTTAAGAATTGAACATGTTTTGTCCCACCATTTTTGGCGGGGTTTGTCTGCTAGTTAAAATAATTACAGACCATCTCTGTGACATATGAAGTACTCTACACGGGATGTAAAGCCCACTCTGTGATTAAGGCACAGTTATGTCAAATCGAATGCTTCCTTTTCTCCTCTCGGGTGCGCTCCATCTAAAACAATGCAAGCTGCGTGTTGGATGCCGAGGAAGATAACCAGTTCACAACGCAGAATAAAAGATATACTCTTAATAGATGACCTCTCCTTGTAGTCAGTGCATTTCAAATTGCTGGCGAAATGTCGATGAATTGAATGACCTAAATTTTGCGGGACATAGTTCTGGTTCAATGACAATTTTAATGTTCAGCGAGGTCATGATGGACATCGTGAAGGCTTGTCGATAGATGTTTGTTCTCGACGATCAGCTTGGTTTCATTTGATCTATCTTCTTGAATCCATCAACTTCGCTGACGAGGAGAGGACGATAGAATCCGACAGTGAAAACGGTCTTCTTTTCTAGATCTTCTTTGTGGTTGCTGATCTGCAGTTAGTACTAGAAGGCGACGGAAGAGGAGGGGGAGCCAAGAGAGAGAGAGGCTCATACGACTGTGCACGGACTTGGGTGCAGCCTCACATCGTGCCGAGGGGGCCAAGCAGCCGAGGGTTGGGTAACTCCCACCACGGGTTTGTCACAGACGGACTTTTGTTCTTTCTTGATAGACTTTGCGTGTGTGTCTACAGCCACCATTGAGTGGAATGTTAATTTATGCACAGATTATTTAGCGTAGTGTAGTAGTTTCCTTATATCAAACCATGTTACATGGTTTCGCGAATATTGAAATGACGTATAGTCGCTCTCAGGTTTCGGCATATCTCATTAAATTAATTATAGAGCATCATATGAACGAAAGATTGAGCTCGATCGGACGAGGCCCCAGCGTGAACCGTATGTGCAACGTTACAGCATCCTCGGGGCGATTTTTGTTGCAGATTATGTCTTACGGCGCCTTGCCTTCTTTCATCTTTTTATTCTTCTCATTTATTCCTTATTTATTCACAGTCTCATCGTGGTCGTTGTCATAAACACCTGTCTGACTTGCTTAATTTGAATTTCAAGGTCTTGGCGAAGGCGAACTGCCGTTAATTGACAACATTCTTACCAAGTGAAGTTTCAAAATGCTTAAAAAATACCAATGTACGATCCAAAATATCCTTCACACACGCACACAAAGTGTTGAAAAATATTTTAAAACACCAACCGAAGTTGTACGTCATCCTCGCACATATTCAGCTGTTGCGTGGAAGATTGAACGATACCTCTTACGACTTATCCGATAAGACTAGTTTTAAAATACAACTTACTTTGAACAACCTCCTCATTGTGACTATGGCAACAGATTCGAGGCTGATCAGAGAGATCTACAGCAGAACTTTCACGTGTCATGTCCAAATATCGACGGAAATTGTTCGCAGAGTAAATGAAGAATAAAAGGAGAATGAGAATTCCGCACGAGCCTATGCTGGGGAGCTAAACCATCGTCGAGCTTTCTGCATCAGTTTCTAAGCAAGAATAAATATCAGTTATTTTTGCAGTATAACATTATAAACTTCGTCCAAACTCAACCAGACATCGCTAGCCAGCTTTTGACACCAGTTAAATAACTGATGTATTTAACATTACAACCACTCTAATGTGTATTAACTGCAGGCGCAGCCGTGGACAAAAAGCTAGCCCCAGAATTCAAAGGTTGGGCGTCAAGGAGCTAGCTGTTCATGCTGTAGAGACACTTCGACTGACCGTCACCTGCAGGGGCAAGTCAGCAAAAATTCAATACTTGTGAGCATTCCCTCCCGTTATCTGTGCCGATATTCCAACGCTGAGCTGGTGATTCAATTTTGTATCGGTGTACAGTCGGCAAACTTGCACTAAGCGTTGGCCAGAAAACTACAGGCTAATATGTTGTACATTCTCATCCAGGGAGGGTACGTCAATAATTTGTAGCATTGATAACGAGCTAAACTTCAACGCTATACTTTAAGTATGTACTTTGTACTCGCATGAAAATAATGCAGCTTTTAATTTTCAACCTGTCTTTTGAACAATGTATATACAGGATGTTAAAAGCGAGCGGTGCTAACTTCAGCAGTAGACAAGGGATTGGCAAAAGAAATACATAATCATGAATGCGATATGTTTCAAAACTCCTTAGTTTTCATGGCACTGAGGTTTCAAATTTAACCTCGTTCCCTAGTTAATAACATTTCCGTTTTCGAGACACGTCACAATGGTAAATGAATCTAATATCAGAGATACAGCTATTTTATCAAACAAACTTTACAATAACTGTTCCTGTTCAAAATATCTGCCTCCTGCATCGATGCAGGTCGCGTACCTCTCCCGAATAGATTACTGGACACGATGAAATATCTTGGATCTTCTTTTATGTTTAATACTGCAACCGCTATCCTTGCGACAAGATCGAACTCAGACTACAAAGTGTTTCGTAAATCAATGATTTATGTGAGCTTACAGGTCATGTCATTGTTCTATTACGTCCTATCCTCCTATTCTGAAAGGGGTCGTTCAGATATCGGAAAACATTCCAGTAGGAATGGGTCGCAGCTTCGTCTTGCAGGGACCACATTCGACGGTGAAAGTCTAGTGGCACATCTTCCATCAGTCCAGGCAGTACGTCCCTTAGAAACATGACACTAACTGAGCCATTTACTGGAGACGGCATCAGGTATGACTTAATTAGATAGTCATCGACTATACTAACCCCCACATTGTCACTAGACCGATGTTGGTAGTTGAACCGATGCATTTCATAAGGGTTATCATCTTGCCACTTGTGCAAGTATGCAGGTTGAATATTCAGTGGCGTGTAAAAGTGGCTTCGTCGGTGAAGAGAACATGTTTCAAGAAATTATCATCGTCCTGTTTTTGCCTCAAGCACCAACGTGCAAACTGTACGAGAGGTATGTACTCGGTCGGGAGCAGATCCTAATATTTTTTTGAAATTCAAAGGATCTGGATTATTGTTATTAAGAACATGCCATACGTCGACGTGGTTTGGTATTCCTAAGAGACGTACTGCAGCTCGGTCGCTTGCATGAAGCTTGTCACGGATGTACGGCAGCAAGTCGTCCTCAGCTGCATGACGTAATTACCTGGGCTGATCAGAACCTCTCTTGTTCTCGTTGAAGCTTCCTTGTTTGCGTAGACGACGAAGTATGTTGGTAAACATTCGATGTTCGGACAAATATCGAGTGGGAAACTCTCCTGGTACAACCTAACAGCGCCATTTCCTTATTAGACAGACGTGTCATGGTCAACACTACTTGTGCGTTGCACAGTGAACTGATTCGTAAATACTGAGTAATCGAGTATTATCCGATTTAAAAATACTATTCAATATGAAATTTATATTTTAAAGACATAAAAATTCGACAAACTGGGTATCAAAGTTAAATTCTAAGCCTCCGTGTCTCGAAAACTAAGGAGCTTTGAAATATTTAGTATTCGTGAAAAAGTGTCACTGTCTACCACCAAATTATGTACACCTGGTTTTTTAACACCTTGTTTGTACCATATTCTCAGCTATTTTATCGACATTTCTCACGTTATCAACTACATACAATAAGAAAGCAATATAGTCTACCTATCGTTTCAGAAAACGTATTTGTTTAGTTAATATAAAGTATTCGTAGAATAAGATTCTGCTATATTTTTAAAGGAAGCCTCATTATTATTACTAGTAAATTAGCTTAAGACTCTCCCTCCACAACATAGGCGATCTCAAGAGAGAGAAAAGAAGAGGCCATTCATCGTGGACTGCAGGAAAATTAGAATCTATGCTTAGATGTGTTTCCAAACAGGATTTCACAGAAATAGTAAGATGAGAAGGAAAAGAAAGGAATGATAAAGAATAATCAGCTCAGAAGGCATGCAAATGGAATGAAGGAAAGTGGATGCTAAAAATAGAAGTTCTGAGGGCTTAGCTAAGCCAAGGGGGCTCCAGTCTACAAAGCATACAATTGGATCTTGTGTAAAGTAAGATAGACAAAACTAAGTATCTTATTGCCTCTTCCATATCCTATGCTCCCTGAGAGCTTTCAAGGAAGAAAAGATTTTCGATCCTCCCATCCGCAAACAAATTCTTGCATCAACAAGTTGTATTGCTTGCGCTCACAATTTCTAGTGCCCCGTGATTTTCCAGAATAGAATGCTGTTCGCAATTCACCAGTATAATTTTTCCCAGTAATTAAAACTTCCATCGCACAAAATAAGTAATATTCATCAGACTAAATGATTTAGCTTTCAGCCTCCTGCAAGGATCGCTATTTAATGTCGGATGCACGCCGCACGATACACAGACAACAAAACCCCATCTTCAAAGGAAACTTCCTGGCATAGCGTTCTCTCTTGCTCCTGCTATTTATCAAAGACTAGTTCTGATTTATACAAAGGCTGATTTATGAAATAGAGCACACATACACTGCACAGCACACGTGCACTATACATAGTCATCAAAACACAGGTACTGGTGTCGTACAGGCACAGGGCACAGGCGAAAGGCATCAAAGACTAGAACTAGTCTTTAATAAATAACAGGTGCAAAAGAGAATGCGATGCCAAGAAGATTCTTTTGAAGATGGAGTTTTAATGCGTGTGTATTGTGCGGCGTGCATCCGACATTAAATAGCGATCCTTTCACATGACTGAAAGCAAAATCATTTAGTGTGAAAAATATGGCAAATGTGCATGAGTGCTGTGTTGTATAAATCAGTACTAAATACGTTTACCAAAGGCAGCATTGATCGTTCCTTATAACTTTCCAACATTACTGTGACAGTTCTGGCAGGAGTAACAAATTGCAGTAACAATACAACACTCCTATACGACAAAGATTTTGTTTAATTGTTCTTGGTGTATTGAAAAAGACTTACATAAGACTTTCCGATGAAAACCAACATTATCTGCTCTCAATTTTAGGTTCCCTCCCTGAGCAGCAGAGACGCGCTCTCCTCCGACGTGCATGGAGCTCCTGCGGCCCTCACGCGCCAGTTCCAGAGGAGCGTCGGCCGCCTCCGACGTCCTAACAACTAATGAGGGCGACGTGATTTTCATGTTTGATTTTGTCTGCTAATTGGAAACAGCAATTAATATTGCCTGTAAAATTTACGATCTATCCAATATTTATCTGAGAGTTGCGACTAGAAGTGCGCAATAAATGTTAGTTAAAAATGTTAATCTCAGCTATCCGTCCTTACCGACTGTAATGGCAGTAACGTCCTTTTTTTCGAGGCAAAACCACCTTCATCCAAGAAAAAATTGTTGATTTCATTCAAAATTTTATTTCATATCACTTCGTTCGATAAAAATAGAAAATAGTCTTCAGTTTCGTACTTACAATTAATTGGGCCCATAATGTTCACCAGATAGGCGTCAGCAACATATCTACCAATTCCTAACATGCTGTGGAACCTCAATTGATAAAGTTATAGTTGGTTACACTCATTGAGCAATTTCATTGAAAACAATTCAATTCATAAATTTTGACTTGTGTTGTGATCTCAAATGATTTACGAGTAGACCTGAATCCTAAAGTTCTAATGACCTAACAGGCAGGTCCTCCACCCTACAGCTGAATTCCGTTTGTACATCGAAATTATCAGCCACTCGGTATGAATTATTAGAGGGATAAGCCGAGTAATTTGTGCTCGGATACGACGATTTCCCTCTGTGTGCCATGTCATAATTTCAAGTCCGACGGTCTGCCATATTAGCCAAGCCCTGCCGCTTCTCATTCTGTGATGAGAGAATATTTTTATTACTGCAACTCCTTTTTCCCTTTCTTCACTGGTTCATCATTTGCAACAACGAACTTCAGCATCAATTGATTTTTGAGTTATTAAGGCCTCTGACACTGCGCACAAAGATATCTCTAAAAAGAATTTGAGGGTTATTGAATACTTCAAGTTGTAAAATTCACTGTCATAAATTCGCTCTCAGAAGTTTGGAAGATTTTGTGAGTTAATTTTCTTCGTTTGCAGTATACAGTACTTTAGTACGAAATGTAAACCGTATCTAAATAAAAACGCCATCTTATTCATACGAAATGTAAGTACTTTTGGTTCGACTTTGTGACAGACGGGTGACTTCTGTATGCACATGTAGTAGTGGACAATAATTACGCTTCAACGACATGGAAACCAAATTTTAATTTAACCCGCAAATATATATTTTTAAATGTTGAGTTTGTGACGGATGATTCAATAAAAATAAGGGCCCTATTTTACTATGTTTCTTAACTCGGATCCATTTTTTATACGTATTCCCTTTCAATAGAACCCCTACTTCGGTCAAAACTAAAAAATAATCAACTATAGCGAATGAATATTAAAAATGCTGCACCAAAACCGTAAACAAAGTTATACTAGAACGAATCCGTATAGTTAAATTAAAATAGAGGAAAGCTAAACATGTGTGTTCCAAGGCTTGAAGTGTGCAGACCCTGAGCGTGCGTTTCGTCCTGAGTGCAGAGACTTAAGCTGTTCTTGTGAGATACATCAGGACGCGTTCGGTGCAAATCTTTGTTGTCAAGATTGTGGAAAATATCTTGCATTATATTTCCTGATTGATGAGTTGACACTACATTATTGTTACTTTTAATTAGCCTTCAGTTCCAGAGAGCAAACCTTAATGGTCACGTGATATTCAGAGTGCGCTGTACGGTGACGCTTGTATCGAATCCAGCGTACACTACGGGAGAATATCAGCTCTGTGTACTTATTAATTCTGTTGATTACGTCGTTTTGTTTTACACATGAATACTTTGTGTGAATCTTGATTCGAAGCGTACGTGCTGGAAATCCTGAACACTGATTTACAATTCATAACCTATATCAAATTTAAATTACAATATTTACTATCAAAATAAAATATTTCAATTTTTCAAATCATAGCATCTTCAGAGTAAGTGATGAGCACTTACCCCACGTACATACGCTGTTTCTCGTCAATACGAATTTGAAGGGCTTGCATAATACAGTTGCAATTAATTTTTCTATAATATTTATTTTCTAAAATAATTGGGCTCATGCTTAGCATATGTAAATCCTTCGTTAATTCATAAGTCTTGTACTTCGCAGTCATTGAATCGTCTGACTGTTTTTATGTATTATCGATATAATAAATGAATTATTCGGTTTTAAGACATAATTGGTCTACGTACCTTAATTTGTTTGATAGCTTTTATGGGTTATATTTGGGATGTAACGTTCACTTGGAGCTTATTCCAAAACGTATAATTATTATATACGTTAATTTTGATTATGATACAAATATGCTGTACATTATTCGTTGAGAATTGACAGACCTTCAAAAAAGGGGTCCAGTTAACTTATCGCATGACCACTGTTCTAATTTTTAACAAGAAGCATTGTTTACAGCTGGTGCGCTTTGTTTAAAACACAAATCCAATGATTTAAATCTGAACTTTCATACATAGGTTTCCGCCGCCTCTCCTCAGCTAATCAGCCATTTGCTCTGCTCGCGCGATTAAATGAAAGCAACGGAATTTTCTTCTTCGGCAACGTCGGAGGGTTCCATTGTTGAAAGTTTTGCTGTGAAGCTACAAAGATGCGACGAAACGACAGACTTCGACAATAGATCCCTCTCCCACAGCCAACATCTCGACTTTAATTAACGTTATTCCAGTTCCTGTTTTTTGCCTGTCTTGCTGCGCTGGCCAAATTCCCATGCATTTCAGTTCCCAAGCTTTTGGGGATGTGTGGTGCATGGCTTCAAGGGATAAAATATGCAACATTCCAAAAGTGATTTTCAATCATTCGTACGAGTCTGTGTGAAAGCTTAAAACTGTTGACAGTGATGCCGTGAGGATTGAAAATCAGTGAATGAATTTTTAAGAATATCTGATTCGTTTAGGAGTCCAAGTTTCTTTTGCATCTTGTTCGAATGTTATCAATCCGAACGTTGCAACGCTGGCTGTTGACTCAAAGAGGACATCAGATCTGACAGGGGGAAGATGGTATGAATTAAAAAAAAGACGGTTTTGACTGGCCTAACCGAAACTTTCAACTTTCGAACTTTATCTATCATCTTAAATAATTTACGAACGATAGACAATCAGCGCTGGTTCCAGGTTTGTTTATCAGTTTTGAATTACTTGCTGTACATTTTGAAGGCAAAATTGAAGACGAGAACTGACATTTTCGATGGGACTGCAAGGATAAACCATCGGAGAGTATAGAACAAAAATCCCATGAGAAGCCACGCGCCGATACCCTTGATTTTGTCGTCATGAAACATCGAAGGCATAATGCATACCTGAGATGCGAGTGTGAATATCGTCCCGATCTCATCAAAGCAGCAAGCGGCCTCCCACGTGGCAGGCCGCATCAACATTCACTGCCTTCTTTGCACGCTCCCTGAGCATTCATGGAACAGTCTTAGCAAAACGTGTGTGATCCTTAGTCTCATTCATTGTCAACAGAAAATAAATGATGGCTTATAACTCTTCGCTATAACGAAGATTTTTAAAAATTTGCTCAAACTTATTATAGCAATTCTCTTTGATGTGCACCAAGGGCCTTCCTAGAGGAGTGACGACGAGTGCGGTGAAAAACGACTTAAAAGTTTATGGCCAGTCGTTTCCTGACGGGTTTGTACTGTTAAAATGCCATGCAGAATGCTTCAATGCTGTAATAGACTCGAGTACCATTTGAATCTTTTTAGTAAGCATTACCGATCTTGAACATAAAAAAATATCTATGAAGCAAATTTGGGGGCTATTAAATACTTCAAGTTATAAAATTCACAGTGAACAAACAAATTGAAAAAACAGATTTCGCTTCCTAACTCGACAAAAATGAGCCTTTTAATTTATTTCATGTTGGATTTATATGGACCTACACAAAATTATCTCTAAGTAAAACTTCATGGAAGCACGTCATTTTTTATTGAAATATTTTCCGCATGTCTTACATCTGCCTATGTTTTCATCATTTTTTTACGTACTACTTGTATGCAAGTCAAACGCTGTCACAATCTCGGAGATGTAGGACCACACACGTATAGAATTCTTCCTCTTTCCTTGTTCCACGCTCGTCTATGTTTCCTTCATGGGTGTTATAACGTATCGCTGCGCCTCTGAAAGGGTTTCGTAACAGGTCCAGGAATCTGTGGGTCTCCTGGAAATACGTCTGGCGGCAGAAATCGCCATGAAGAAATCGTCAGAAATCGTCAACGAGCAGAAGATCAGAGTGAATTTACTCTCAATTCGGTTAGGCGTGTCCACTTTTCAACATGATACATTTGAAGATTCTTGTTGTTTAGAGAGAGAGAGTCGTTCCGCAGATTTGCTCGATTTATCGGCAAGGGAGTTCTTGAAGATGTGCTGTAAATTCATTGGCGTGGTCGCATCCGGCTACTAAGTTTCACACACTCACCTACGTTACCTTTAGCGACATGAAGCCTTTCAGCTGTTGCCATTGAAGACGGCATGAATCCGACCGCGGCTCGAGGTTTGCTGGAGATCACTGAGTGCAGTCTGTGTAGTCAGACTTCCTGTACTTTGAGAGCATAATATCATCTCCGGCCAAAGTTACATTTTGACCTAAAGTGAAGCGTGAATTGCAACTCATGGCCAGAGTGCCTCGCTGCTATGTATCGAATGTGAGGTACTCGGCACGCCATCATCTATTTCAGCGAATCCAGAGTTCCTGATCAAACATTTAGAGCACAAAGTTAGGCAAATGGCGAAAACTCTCCTCGAAAGCGCGGCTGGATGATACCCCTAAATGTATTGTCTGTTTTCGTCGTTTGCAAGCCTAAAGACTTATTTCTCGTTCTTTACAAAAATCAGTTCTAATATTAAAAATATGAATTTTATATCCAATATACCAGGATAAGCGACCAATAACTTATAAAAAAATTGTTAATGCAATGAAGGACGTAGGTGAAGTTCGAAAGAAAGGCTATAAATTGAAAGTATTTACTAATTGTCAAACTCTTGAGGGAAATATTTTCCTTCTTTAGGAAATCATTGTTTCGCCTAGAAAAATAATCTTTCCGCTCAGAAAAAATATATTTTTTTGTATTTAATTAATAGCCGTGTCCATTTAACTTAGTGTCGTGATTCACGATTGTTGTTAATTTTACGTTGGATTGATGTGAACTTCATTACTACCGCTCTTCTTTCCGTCTCTAAATGTACCGGTACGCTTCTGTAATGCCCTAAAGAATGTGTGACCGAGCAATGGAAGGCACAGCTATTTTTACGATGAACTTATTGGGTTTCAAAAGGTTCGTTGGTTTGAGAATGGGCCGTCGGACTGCTCGCCCTGCACATGCTCTAACAGCGGAACTAATAAAGTTGTTTGGCTAATTGGAAAAGTTACATTTTTCATCGTGTTGATCTAAATATTTCATTCCAGTAAACATAGCACTTGATAATCCCGAAATGAATGGATTTTTCTGCTTCAGTGACGTCGCTGGCTCATCTGAGGCTGGTTATTGGGTCTCTTGTTCGTGTCGCTTTTTTAGATGGTTCCGTTGATCTGTAGGACATTTCCAGCCGTAAATTTTAACTTCTTGTTTCTATGTATTTGTTTTCCGATTAATTCGTACTGCCCATGCAGTCTCGCGCACGCCTTCGGTGCTAGAAGTAGGCGGAAAATTTTGTTCTAAGAAACAATTGCCCAGCTTTTTGAACATTAATTGATCTGTCGTAGTGAATACATGTGTCTCAATATATTGAATTATGAGAGAACTGAACTCCATTGTCACTGCTTCGGTCTTGAATTTGATATTCAAGGGCCGTAATCTTGTGCGATTTGATCTTAGCGATATTTTCTGGCTGCGAAGTTTGCTTGCTGATATCCTGCTGTTGGGAGCGCAGAGAAAGATTTACTTCTTGTCCTGAAGTTGAAAATTTCGCTGCGTCTTCATCAAAAGGCGAACACAAGGAGATTCCATGAGCCCTCCATCATCATTCTTTTCAGAAGCAAAATAAATTAGAAAACTTATTTGAGCAAAGCTAAGTTCCGAGGCTGCGCCCGCCTTCACGAGAGAGTGAAATCATAATGAAGATATTTTGTCGACATCTTAAGGCAAGAAAAACTCTGTTTCATGGGCGTCCAGAAGACTATCTTTCTCAGTTGCCATTCTTGAATGTCTTTTAAATGGCTTTATGGTTCATAAAAAAAGACCATTGCGAGAAACTTGAGCCCGGAAAAAATGGCGAAAAATATTTTCTTGAACAAATAAAAAGTCTACGGAGCTCCGCACGCCATATAGGCGATGAAGTCAACACTCGTCTTTTTAAGGAGAAACTCATTTTCTGCGAGATCGTATAACACCTCTGGCTTTGTTCTCGACGAAATCCAAGCTCGCTAAAGCCTACAAAACTCCCTGCTCGAAACTTTCAATTTGACTTTTAAATTAAGGATCCCGAGAAGCCTTCGCCTATTCAAAATCTTGATGGTGTGTTAATCTTGAGATTTGAGATAACAAAATATTATTTTAGGTGCTCTTTGCCTCGCTTTGGTGCTCGGTTTGTATGGTATGTTGCTGAATACAGTCAAACTTGAAATTTTATCCATGTTCAGAGGAAATCTTGACTATTCGATAACTATTCCCATAAATTGTTTGCTGACGTTGTGACTCGATCTTAGCATAATAATTGTCAATGACGCTGAGGCGTATTTGATCTCATTAGTTATAGATACAAAGAGGTAAAGAGATTGCAAAGTTAAGGGATTGACTTAAAGGTCTTCGACGTGTAAGTCAATCTCTTGATAGTTTACCAGCTCTGCTATAACGACGCTTTTCTCTTCATCTTCGCATTGTTCCTAATGCTACGTTGGTGAGTCTAGTTACGGTTTACTTTTTCGCATAAATTTTCTCTGGGAAGATTATTACCGTCTGCTTTCCCGCGCTTTTTTTTGCCGAAATCTACGCCTCGTTTGGAAGAACTTTATTTTCTTGTTGCAGTTTCACCATGGTGGACTCGAAGCACCGCATGTTCTACGCGATCTGTGTATGCAGAGCAGGCACATCGTTCACTCAGCTGATGAGCACATAAGATAAAAATGCACTAATTTTCGAAGTAAGGAAACAAAATTCGCCAGCCGTCGTAAAATATATTTCCACAAAACCCACTAGATGTTACCAGTGTTTTGTGAACTATATAGGGCATGGAGACTGATATTCACGCTCCGAGAAATCTAATCTGTTGTGTTCGTCACATTTTTCTTTTAAGTATTTCACGTGCAGTGAGGGTGTCCGGGAAAGCAATCATGCATAATTTCTGCTGTTGCTAAGTAAAAGCACTTCTTAAAATGAACAAATATCGTTTCCGGCACTACAAACAATTTTGCACACGGTGAACGAACACGTAAAATCAAGCTCCAAAGATTGCTAGGAAAGATTATCAACTATTAATCAATTGCTGAACAGCAGGCCACGAAGATGAGAGACGCCTTTGCTCAATGAAACCGTCGGGTCATTGAACTCAGGGAATATATCGAAAGGGAAGAACACAAGTGACCTTAACGGCTTTCTGCGTTTCATTTCCGACTTTGAAGACGCACAAAGAGCTCACATCATCTTCGAAGCGCTCCTACATATATATATATTCGTATATATATGAAGTTTTAGCTTCACAGCTACAAGTTGATAAACAATTATGAGTTCACGTTTGCAATAATTGAGTAAAATAAAAAAAAATATATATATATATATCCCCTCCCCTCCCCAGTATACACAGATATGCTAATAAACATACATTAGATGTATTTCATCCTACGAATTATATTAAACACTGAATGAGATTGCCTCTCACACGAATCTCAGTGGACGCGTGCTCAATGAGATCGCATTCAATTGACTGCTGAACTTCATGTGGAAAATTGCAGAGATTTCTGAATGTACATGCAACTCAACAGAGTGCTTACTACTAATTTTTATTGAATGCAATTGATCTAAACGAAATTGGGAATTCGACCAAAGACTAACTAAGAAACAAATTCATCTAAATTAATAATGGTAATGAATATTTGTAGATGTTCGTTTGACAACACGCTCTTCTGATCTCTATTTTTACCCGTTACGTCTTGAACATATGAATAAATATTTCTCTGCACTTATTCAAAAAAAAATTAACCACGTTATTTACGCAAAAATTAGAATATCTAAAAGTTTCAATAATCAGTTTGGTGACTAGTGTGTTTAGTCAGCATGGAGGCAGACGCACAATATTTCTTCACTGGGAGCTCCAGAGAGTCCTGGGAGTTCTCCAGCTGACAAAAGTCAATATCTGATAATACCAAGTAAAAATCGAATCTCTACTGACGTGTTCCTTTAGTACTCGAAAAGCTAAAGCGAGTTTTCAGCTGCAGAAGCGAGATCACGTCTTTACACTGCGTGGTCGAGAGCTCGTTTCAGAACATGGCTTCAGCGCATCAACTGGAACCTGCTGACCATCCTGGGTAACCAGGAAAATAATTTTTTTCATGGCCGAGCCCAGTCGCCCCAGCAAAGTGAAATAGTAACCAACCGCTTTATGTACAGTTGTATCCCACACAGAGCGCTTTATTGGCCTCAGTAATCAACTGCTCTACAGTCGTACCCCCATTCTAACATAGAACGCGAATGGCTTC
This sequence comes from Orchestia grillus, assembly GCA_014899125.1. Lineage (NCBI taxonomy): Eukaryota > Metazoa > Arthropoda > Malacostraca > Amphipoda > Talitridae > Orchestia > Orchestia grillus. The sequence goes on from VOMN01116544.1 coordinate 80,399, forward strand.
AGTAATTGACGCTCTACAATTACTTCCCGCATAAAGCGGTATCAACGAGACCGAGCAAAACACAACATGAAAAATATTTATGTCATAAAAAGCAAATGAGCGTGTCATAAGAAGCAAATAAGAAGACACAGCGGTTATTTGATGGAACCGATATAACGCTCTTTGTCGAGGACGACTGTTATAGAAGCTCTGAAACTATTGAAGATCAACACATTTTCTCACTATATGTTAAATGTTTATGTGCGTAATAATATAGTTTTACCCACAGTTCCTGATATTTAAAAGCTAGAGATGTACTAGGTTTCGGCAACTTACACTTTTATTTAGAAAAATTGTGAGATAAATGTTTCCAAGTTACGCGACAGTTGATACCGCAGCGGCGTTTGTTAAAGATATTTCGATTTAAAGGGGAGTGAGAAGAGATACCTTGATAACATTTTAGTTTGACGTTTCGAGTTCTGAGCTCATTATCAGACAAGAATCTGAAATGAACATAAGAAAATATTTATACTAAGGAATTGGAATGTAAAGGGTGAAACTCAGAAATAAAAAGTGTAATTGCAACAATAAATGAAACTGCTATAGCGGGGATGTAAGCTTGGGCAGTTGCCTGAAATAAAAAGAGGAATTACAACAATAAATAAAACTATTATTACGGGGATTTAAGCTTGGGCAGAGCTTAGCGGCTGACTATTTGAAATAAAAAGAGGAATTACATCAATAAATGAAACTAATATTCCGGGGATATAAGCTTGGGCAAAGCTTAGCGGTTGACTTTTTCTGAGGGCATGCACTCTGCATTGCAGTCAGGGAGGGCTATAGCTTGTGTATACGGAGACACAAGGATACAAAGTTCAAAACTTCTAGAATATGTTTCTAATATTTTAAATTTGCCAATACTAATAGATTGATCACAAGAACTATAGGTGCAATGTAATCTAATGCAAGAATGCGCAGGAGATTCAAGAAAACAACCCGTGCGATGACTTCGACCATCATGTTCCGCAATCTTCACAAAAGCACTGAATGAATAAATGCGCATGTGATTCATTTTTTTAAAAGAAAAATATCGTATATGTAACCTATGTAAAATATTTGTTTAAAATTATTAGGATTCTGTTATAGCCAAGTTTTAAACCGACACTTTACAAATGTTACATGGAGGATACGTTTTGTTATTTTTAGCCTTGAATCACACTCGCAGTTATTCAGTTAGTTCCTGAACAGTCAGCATGCCAATGCCAAATTCACTTAGATTTGGAAACTGATAATAAAATAAATTTTCTCGGGGTAAATTTCCAACGCTCGAATAACCAATTTCCTACTTCTGTCTATAAGAAGCAAACTTTTTTCGGATTGGATCCTAGTTATTTCAGTTGTTATTGTAAAGAATTCAAATTTTGATGCTGGTCAGAGTCATCGCAAGGGTCGTTTTCTTGGATCTACAGCACATTCCTGTAAACTACAATGCACCAATAATTCTCGTGATCACCTATTAGTACTGATAAATTTATAGTGTTAGATACATGTTGTGACAATGTTGATCGTCGTATCCTCGAGCCTCTGTACATTCACCAGCTACAGCCATTCCTGAATGCAATGCAGAGTGCATGCCCTCAGAAAACAGTCAACCGCTAAACTCTGTGCTAGTTTAAATTCCCGTAATATTATTTTTCTTATTTAATATAGTAATTTCTTTTTTCGTTTATGAGTTTCACCCTCTATGTTCCAAGCCTTTACCAGCAAATGTTTTCTTATGTTCATTCCAGATTCTTGTTTGAAATAAGCTTAGAGCTCGAAACGATCAAATTAAAATATTTTCAATATATCTCTTCTCACTCCCCTTGATGACCAATTTCCTACGCAGAAAAACTTTCCTAATCATATATCTATTTAATAATCCAGAAGACTATGTTTGACCTATTGGAGTGTTATGTTGACTGGTTTATATAGTCATATATACAGAACGGAAAGATTTCTTCCCTGAAACATTTCACAAAATTTCAGAATTAATTTTCATCGTTTATTTCAATGTAGACAAGCCTTCATTTAAAAAGTTCAACTTCAGCGTTTTTGCATCACAAGAATACATTATTTATTCTTTGGTGAGAGTATCAATTTCCATTCCAAGTTTTCATTACGGAAAGAGAAGCTGTCTACAGGTGTTAGGTGCGCTAACAGGCTAAAACCAAAGATTATTTTTAATTTATCCTCACAGTTATCTCCGCGCATAGCATTAGTTTTTTCATCCTCATCTCTCTGAGGCCCATGTATGTACTCTTTCCAACTCCTGTGAATTTATGGTTTTTACTTTTTCCCTCAACCTTACTGTATTTCTGCTGCTTAAGAATCCTCTACCATGTATTATTCTCGGGTTCAATAAGAAATTTATTTCGAGACCTTTACTTCCTCCCCTCATAGTCGTCTATTCAGCCTCCTAACAGCGGCGTTTCTCAGGGCTATTCACAGGAGTATTATTTGAAACCCACGTTACTCTTACCCATTAACTGCTGTGTTCTCTGTTTCATACGTTCTATTTTTTAAAACCGTAGAATATGTTCCATGCATCTACCCTCACATGTTCCATGCACCTACCCTCACATGTTCCATGCACCTACCCTCCCACGCTCCGTGCACCTACCCTCACATGTTCCATGCACCTACTATGTAACCATTAACCATAAAACAACAACAAAAGTTGTTTCTCATATTCTCCCATATTCGTGCTTTTCCAGCTTTCCATTGTATTCGTCCGAAAATTCATTTCTGCCACGGTCCCTTCCAGCCCTGCCTGCTCAGCTCTTGGTTCATCTCTCCTCCGTTGATGCACGCGTCGTAAAATTTTCAATTGCTCTGGGCCGCCATAGGCAAAATCCTGGTCTCGAGGTCCCGCCCAAAGCCTTCCCTTGTCAGACGACAACTAAATTGTTTTACGACAGTCTAGGGGCATTTCTTTGTTTCACTTTGCCCTCAGGTGTTGTAACGCAAAAAGAAAGACGCTTTGTTTTTTTGTTCCTCACAATGGAGGGAAGAAGTCGGAACTTAGGAACGATGGTTTCTAGAAACTAAGTTCTGGTTCGTGTAAAAACCAGCCGTGTGGGAATTGAAGAAAGAAATCTGACCTCCTTTTCGTGACTCCAGCAAGCTAGCGAAATTGAACAATAAAGCTGTAAAATACGGGCATGCGATTAAAATTCTCCCTTCAAAGATAACGGGACTACGCTACATATTTTTGACTCCGTTAATGTTCGAAGAATTGCCCATAAAGTCTTTTTTTCAGGTTGAACCGGCTCATTCAGCTTCAGGTGTACATTCAGCTTCTGTTTCAGACGTTACAAACGACGATTTGTTGCACTACCACAATGTTGCACAATGTTGCAATGTACATTCAGCTTCTGTTTCAGGTGTTATAAATGACGTTTTGTTGCACTACCATAATTCTCCTTCACTGAGAGGACCAACAGTTAGGCTCAAAACCCACATGTTGAGCAGCCCTTGCAGTGCCGGGGCCGCAGAGCTGCACGGACGGGCGCCCAGTTTGCCGATCATTTGTCGCGCACAACAGCCAAAGCGCCGCTGACAGATGTGATCTGCGTCCTCGTGATCAATGGATTCCCTCGCCGAAAATCCAACTATTTTTCTGTATGAGTTTTCCAATGGCGAATGTTAGGCTCTCAAAATGATTACAACGAATGAAAGGGATTTGGTAGCTCAAGGCTAGAGTGAAAAGTTTAGTTGCGATGACAGAGATACCGATGGAGATTGGTCATGTGCAAACAGGAAAGAAAAACGGTGTATAGCTAACAAAACTTGAAGCAAATATGTGTGCATGTGAATGTACAGTTTTTTGACTGCAAAAAAAGTAGTGCACTAGTAATTTATAAAATTAGAATGTATATATGAGTGAGGGAAAAATGTACGTCCATACCAAGTGGCGGAAAAGTCACTTCACCATTTTGAACAATATTGACAGGATAACTGATGCAGCTATAAAATGCGTTACATAGAAAACAAAAGAGAAAATCTTAAAATTTTATCCGGCATGGCTGATAAAAATTTGAAGTGGATTTTGTAAATGAAATCTACACTATTATATCCCAAAAATGCCGAATCACAACAAGGACCCACGAACAAAGATAGGGGAAAGTCATTTCTCTCGCAATGGATCGTCAGTTGCAGTACTGAGAGACTTCGTATGAACATTCAATCAACAAAGGTCTTCCAAACATTGCAGTATTGCAATGATTTTAAGAAAATAGGAAAATTAGGCATTCATTGTATATATGTAAGCACGTAGCATCAGGCTGAATTGTGAGTTGCACTGTATCCAGGCTGTGCGACGGTATGCATTCCAAAGTTATAGGCGTGGGAAACCGGGCACTGGCGTCGACGCCGTATATTTGGGCTGGGCCCATGCAGAGCTGTTCAAGCAACGCTGAGTGACTGTAACCGATAGTCTCTAGCTAACGAGGGGAATCCC
>VOMN01116548.1:0-11266 GCA_014899125.1 Orchestia grillus
TACTACTTCTACTACTACTACTACTACTACTTCTACTACTACTACTACTATTAATACTGCTACTGCTACTACTACCACTACTACTCCTGCTACTACTATTACTTCTTCTTCATTAATACATAGTTTTTAATAAATCAACATGTAAGAAATTTTTACGACACCTTCCATTTATATCAAGGTAGATGGAATTCTGTAATTTGATTTAATATCTAATTTTGGCGAACAGATCTGCTAGCCAGAAGTATTTCCATTAATTTTTATTTCCTTGTACGCAAGTGTTTTACTTTTGGTGTACGAGTCAGCAGCTTTCAATTTTCTACGCGCCTTTGGCGTAGAGTTACCAAAAATTATTTTAACGTTCACCAAGCCATTAAAAGCTTCACATATGACAGTACAGTCGCATCGTTTTCCCGACTGTAAGCCCAAATTCTTAACCAGAGGATCAATAACAACCTATAACAATCTATAATGTCGATTGCCCTAGCGCTGATGTTGCCCCCGGAGAGTTGTTTTCCGAGGGGCCAGCGGAAATGTAAGACTGGGCTGCGATAACTGACGGGCTGGATGAAATGTCCGCCCTGTCAATTTTCAAATTAAAGAGGGAATTTTTGGCGTGATGCAAGCTGCCTCTACAAGCGTTTTGTCTTTCAAAATTGCCATGCAAAGATTCCAGATTCCTGTGATTTTTCTTTTCCAACATTTTGAATGAGAAAATTTGAAAATTGGAATTCAAATTGCACAGTGTGCTTCATATCTTTCATCTCAATTTTCAGCTGAACTCAACGGGTGTTCGAACGCTACAGTCCGAACTAATCAAAAATATTCAGATTTACGAATACTGCATTAGGTCAGCCTTGAATTTAGACATGCGATGGTTACCTCAGACGAATGACTCTCATGACTTTGGATCAGAACCCTTGAGGACCTCTGATGATCATCACAGGCTAGGTGCATTACTAACAAACTAAACCATGATTTTTCTGTTCATCATACGTAATTACATGAGTTAACCATACAATATTGTATGGTATTAATATACATATACTCGTATGTTCCTACATGACAAAGATGTAGCTCACTCGCAACACTACTGCAATAAAATGATCATGACTTCATATCTCTTTCGTAAGCCCGGTAAAAACTCAACGCGGCTTTAGATGCTTAATTCTAAATAGCTCAATGCTTCAGTAAATAATTTCTATTCAAATATTTGCATTCGGCAACTCCACTTTCCCTCAGCTCACATTAACTCGTACGCGTTTTGTGTGTGGCCTCACGTCAAGTAGACTTTATTTTTAAATTGGTTTTACTTTGATGAGGTATTAACATAAACCTTGTGTGCTGCTCTACTACTGTCTGCCTACACACTTGAGGATGCAGGACAAAAACCCAGCTTGGAGAGAAGAAAAGGAAGAAAATAAACTATTAATTCCAATACCGGTGACATGCAGTACATCTTTGGGGTTTCAATGCGTCATATCGACAGACGCACGAGTGATGCAGGGCATGTGAGGCTTAAGCTTCCTTTTCCAAGAGAAGCACTTCGCGGCTCCGTGAAAATCACTTTGTTTAGCCGGGAATCGAGCCCTTACCTCCCAGCTGCGAGTGCAACACGGTGCGGTGCGTAAAGCCCAGGAAGACGATCAGATCGCACAAAATCTTCCTCAACATTTGTTGCTTGCAGCTAATAAGGATATATTGAATTTGAATTCATTCAATCAAGCTTGGATTATGTTTAGGGAAGGCATATTTCTACTACAATATAAAAATCGTCTTTTCAATGAAGTGATTAAGAGTTCGTGAGTGGATCGGCAGATTTAAGAGTATTTATTCGTAAATAGTAAACAGTTCACAAGATCGTCCAAGGCCATCACCTTAATTAGTAGTAGGGTGGTCTAAAATGAGATGGTGAAGTTAATGAGACACCATCTCAATGAAATACAAAATGGCTGCGGGACAGCCTGACCTCACCCTGCCGGTGATGAGTGTAAAAATAAGAATAATTCAAATAATTTGGGAGCTCACAGTGTCGTCCAACACTTTCGTAAGTTTATCGACAGGATGACTTTGTACGAAAATTTTGTCGGTTGTATCATACGACAGGCAGTGAATTTCAGCGCAGGCTACAGGCACTTCAGCGCAGGCTACAGACACCTCAGCACAGGCTACAGGCCCTTCAGCGCAGGCTACAGACACTTCAGCGCAGGCTAACGATACTTCAGCGCAGGCTAACGGTACTTCAGCGCAGGNAAAGCTAGCGATACTTCAGCGCAGGCTAACGATACTTCAGAGAAAGCTAGCGATACTTCAGCGCCGGCTGCAGGCACCTCAGTGCAGACTACACAATTGGGAGTCAGTTACGCAACTATGACTTTGTGACCCAAGTATGACCTGGTGAACATATATGACCTGGTAATGGAATTTTGACTTGCTGACGCAATGATGAGCCAATAACACAACTATAAGCTGGCGGCGAAATTATGATCTGGTGATTGATTTATGGCCTGATGACCTAATTATGATCTGGTGAATGATTTATGGCCTAGCGACGAAATTATGACCCGATAAAGCAATTGTGACCTTGTGACACAGGTATGACCTGGTGACGCAATTATGACGTGGTGATTGAACTACTACCTAATAATTTATTTATGACCTGGTTAAGCAATTTTGACCTGGTGACGTAATTATGACACTATGACGTATTTGTGACCTTGTGATACGATAACGACCCGGTGACACAAATGTTATTGGTTCACTCAAGCCTGACCTGGTCACATGGGACGTAACATAGCTCAAAAAATCATAACCTTGCGCATCAGTTTGATGCAGTCGGTACTAAGTACTGTGTGCTGTCACAATTGTGCTTAATCGGGAGGTTGTGCGGAAAATTCTAGAGAAGTCAAACAATGTTAATACTTTGTCGTATTGAATGCTTGCCACGCCTTGAAAAATTATGGCAACAATGAAGGTGGTCACTGCAGTGAGAGCATCGCAATACGGTCAACCACGAATGAAGTTCTTCCGAAAGACCTACAGCAAACCTAAAAGTTTCACCACGTTGAGCAGAAAAAGAGGATGACGCGCCGCCAACAGCGCGCGAAGAGTTCCTTCCAGGAGCTGGATGCTCGAGTTGCCGCAGCGGTCGCCTGCTGCGCTCAACATCGCAGACAAAGCAAAGTATGCGGCCGAGGGAAGCGACGCGTATGCTGGATACTGCCTGCAAATTATGGCGCTAGTTACGCGTGCAGGGCGTTCCAGGATTTGGCGTCCAGTTATTTGCGTCTGGATTTCCAGCTTACGACAGCATTTGGTGTCCAGTTATTGGTGTCTGGATTTCCAGCTTACGACAGCATTTGGTGTCCAGTTATTTGTGTCTGGGTTTCCAGCTTACGACAGCATTTGGTGTCCAGTTATTTGTGTCTGGATTTCCAGCTTACGACAGCATTTGGTTTCCAATTATTTGCGTCTGGGCTTCCAGTTTACGACAGCAGTTGGTGTCCAGTTATTTGTGTCGGAATTTTCAGTTTACGACAGCATTTGGTGTCCAGTTATTTGTGTCGGAATTTCCAGTTTACGACAGCATTTGGCGTCCAGGTATTTGCGTCTGGGTTTCCAGTTCACGACAGCATTTGGTGTCCAGTTATTTGTGTCTGAATTTCCAGTTTACGACAGCATTTGGTGTCCAGTTATTTGTGTCTGGATTTCCAGTTTAGGACAGTATTTAGTGCCCAGTTATTTGTGTCTGGATTTACAGTTCACATGATTTGGCATCCAGTTACTAGGGTCAGGATGTCCAACTTACGATATGATTTAGCATCCAGTTACTAGTGCCTAAAGTTCCAATATATCACATCATTTGGCAATCGGCGTTTGGATTTCCCATTTACGACTCGCAGGATTTGGAAATGATAGAGTATATATATTTGCAAGCTACATAGTTTTCAGATCAAATTTCGCATTTTGTAGGAGTACTGCATCTAGGGCAGCCGCAGCATATGTATGCTTGTCTGCACCTCTGGATCTGAACGTACTGAATAATGAGGCTCTCACCCTATTCATAACTAGCGCAGTAGTGCAGCAGGCTTTAGGCAGTTCTTCGCAGCGACGGTAGTTGACTGACATACTCCGGCAGTTTTGCGCAGATTATCTTTACAGGCGAGAAATTGGCTAGCGAAAGCTTACAGATCTCGGGAATGATGTTCTCTAAAGCTGACATAACGACAGCGCCACTCTGCTGCTACTGCGCAGTTAGCCAGTCAACTATGAGAAATTAACTGCACTGATCCTTAATAGATTCTTAATGGATGCGTATGGTGCGCAAAAGACACGAAGCTCTTGAGAGCAGTTGTTATTACATGAGTTACGTAACTGGCGCAATATTTTATTGAGACAGCTTCACAGCAAATTGCTTCGCTGCTGATGATTTGGTTGGGTAGTGGTGACCACACTTAAATCTGAAAAATATTTTATCCAAGGTGATACATAATGAAACTAGTGACACATGATGCAAATCTATCGAATATTTCAGGTCTCTATATTACGATACAAAAATTAGCTGCAAATCCCTTGGAGTAGCCTTTGTTGTACCTTAGTATCATAGACACACGAAATATTTTATTAGCTCTCGACTTGCAATTTGTGTGGCTCCCTGTGCCTCCTTGTATGATGTATTCAATTTTTAAGACATACACAAATAAGGTATTCATATCACAAACGGGAGTTTCATTTATCTTATTAAATGACAGGAATTTTATCGAAGGCAAATTTGTGCAATAAAATAACCTACAATCACTTCCTGTCTTGTCTGTTAAGATTCGAAAGAAGTCATAGAAAAAATAAATTTATTCGGCTAATTCTAACCCTTCCGCGCATGCAAGCAAGTAACGGGTATGTCTAAGATCGGACTCTGAAATCACAGCAAAAACTTAAGTTAAACAACATAAAACGTTGAACGCTTCTGAAGCCAAAGTGACTTTGAAGAAAATAATGCGAAAATTTGAAAAAAAAGGCTTGTATTAGTATTTTAATGAGCCTGACATAGAACTTGGTGACACACCCGTGAATGGACCTCGGGTCGCTCCTATGGCCATTTTATAGTTTCTAATTCGATGAAAATTTGACTCTGAAAGAAAATTCAACCGTTTTGGATTTAAAAGAAATCAGAAATAGGATTCGAAACGGAAATGTTGCTAGGGTCATTGATGAACTAATGGCACATTTCGACTCCGAAGCTGAGATGAACATCGAGACATCGATATTCGTTTATTCTGGGGCGAATTTAGGGCAGGGTATGGCGGTACCTGCGAGGGGTTGCAGCTTCTTGTCTACATAAACATGAAAAAATTATGTTTCAAATGTTAGTAACACAATCTCTTTTTCAAATGTTAGTGAGTCTAAAAAATGACGTTAAAAGGTCGCTGAAAAGTTACAGCTAGGCATAAAGGTAGCTGTTAGGGAATTCAATGCCGTGTCTGCATGAGCATACAAAAGTTATGTATCAAAAGTTAGCTACAAAATCTCTAAATAAAATGTTTGTCTAAAAAACTATGTTTAAAAAGTTACTGAAATGTTAGAGCTAGGCATTCCAGAAGCGGAGAGAAGGAGTGGCGACGCCTTGTTTAGGTACATAACCATAAAAAATTTGGTTTCAAAAATTAGCTTCTTTCAAAAACTCTATTTGAAAAGTTAGTCTCAAAAATAATATATAAAAAGTTACTCAACAGCTAGAGCTAGGCATTACGGTAGCGACGAGGAGGCGACGCTCAGTTTAGACCTGAAAACCTTACATTTCATGCAAATGTAGATTGGTTAGTACAGGCGAACACGGCAAAAATCATGCATATTTGCACTCACCTGTATGTCTGCAGCAGCTGCGACAGCCAACAACAAAGTCAAAGGGGCGAAAAAAACTGTCTTCATCGCGCTCAGGCAAGAACAACACAGGTACTCTAATTTCTACTTCTTTTCCAGTCTTAGTCACATAGCAGAACCGCGCTTTTGGTCATGAAACACGCGTAGCACATGGTGCAGCGCTCTGGGGGGGGGAGGAGGGGAGGGAGCGTCACATATCAAAATATTGTACAGTGATGCAGCAGAATTGAAATGAGACCAAAAAACACAGCACGCTGTAGTACTGAAAGTCATAATGCAGACTTGGGTTGTAGTGTATGGATTACTAAAGAAATAATGTGGACCTCAAATTGTGAGTGAGTCGTTGAAAAAATGAGTTAAAAAAATAAAAGGTATTTTAGACGAGGACGAAAGAATCTCAGTAAGTGTTATGTGTGGTCTCAAGGCCTCGCAGGTAAATACATGGAAAGAGAGACGGAGAAGATTGTAGATGCATTTGTGAACATAAATTACCCAGAAATAATGAAGAAAATGAAAAATGAATTTCTTAGGAGTACTCGGCTGTTGCAGAAACCTCAATTTAATCGAATGTAAATTGAACTCCCCTTAATGAAAATTAAAGTTGAAGTTAAAGCTGCGCGAAAATACTGAGATTGAAATAACGGGTCCCCATGGTTGTGCCGTTCTCTCTACACATTCTTTGCCTGCAATGTAATATTTTGAAATGCGTACGTTAGCTGACTAGACAGCGTACGCGTTTCCTTGAATTAAAATATGTTTTTGCCTATTTGATTCCTTTTTAGATTTATTTCAAGTTACTATTTATTGATTTTTACTTCTCATTGTGGAGTCAAACGTGCGTACGTTGAAAATTAAAAAAAGGGAGTTTAATGTCCACCCCTGAAACAAAATATTTCTCGCAAAGCTTCCGAAATATACTTGGCCAACGAAGACGTTTCGAATTTAATTTTGCTTCAACTTAATATCTATAAAAATTTAATTTTGCGAGTGTAAATTACTTTAGGGACCAGAAACATTGAGTGCCTGTTCATCTGAACTGCAAGAAAAGTATGTTCAAATGCCCATTTTCAGCCTTGCGAGTTTCAGAGGAACTTATTTGTCTGTTTCCCTTAACTTGTGCCAAAGTACGCTAGTCAAACTCAACTGCTTGCATGTCGTATCGTCCAACGAAGTTTGCAGATTTTATTTAAACTGAGGAAAAAACAAGTCATTCTACTTTTTTGTGGCGGAGAAAATTCAAGTGTGAGGGATTCCCTGTGTCCCAGAGACTCAATTTGACTCGTCAATATTGGATCCAGGAGCGAACTTGCAATGGCTTCCTCAAACATTGCCGTCACGACGCGAAAACACTGCAACCGCTTCCCAAAAATACTTTAACCAATGACACGAACATTGAAAATACTGAAAACTCAACAACTGATATCAACCGAATACTCGGAGCTACTTAGCGAGCCCTGACAATGACATGCATTCTCTGGACAGAGTTGAAAAAACAAGTGTACCGACTGTCAAGTCCTATCCAGCATTCAAGGTATGAAATCGATGATAGTTCACCGCGACCGAACAATGGAATATATCGAAAAGTAAATACAGTTAAAAAGTTTAAATAAAAATGGTCCGGAGTTTAATTGGGGCTTGGAATGTTTTGGTACATCATTTAAGCATTATTGTTATGGTGTATTTTCTTCACTAGCACTTGATCTCAAAAGTCTCCACAAACTTTAGTATTCAATATTTGCAATCATTAAATGCACAAAGTTTTTGCATTTTCAGCAAAAAACGTTAGTCATGGATGGGAGAAAAAGTGATTTGCTGAAATTGTAACATTTTGTATCAGAAAATAATTAAAAAATATATATGATTCACTCAAAAAGTAAGGTCAGATATCGTTCAAATAAACTACGTCATTTTGCAACAAGTTAACAAGGTTTCTTTCTCTGCATTTGACTATAAGTTTTCTTTCTTTTTCTCGTAATTCTCCCACGCATAAATTGGGGTACATTCCGTTCCACGATTCACCGCACTTCGGTAGATGGCAGCAACAACAGCACGTACACAACCTCCTTCGGGTGTGGCCTGCGCCACAATGAGCTATGACGGTAGCCATATTGTGCTACAGCAGTTCCGAGCTGGCACCCTCATTCGAATGCAACTTTAAATTGAAAATATCATTGATTTTAGCCAATGTTTCTCAATTCCAGTTATATAATAATTCCTGTTAAATTTAGATAATCTCTCCTGAATATACATGTAAATCTCAAACCAAATATTGTCAGAAAATGGGAGTGCCTATATACCAAGTCTGAGTGAATAAATATTACAATTTTGAAGGAAAAAAAACCGCCCACTCACTTTGGTTAGGCAGAGTGATCATTTATCAGAAAGAAGACAAAACCCACTCGGACCACCGATGGTGATATCACGCAAGACTCACGAGTTACAGATGATGTGGAATTATCCCTCGACTAACATTGCGTGTATGATAACCACAACATTGAGAATATAATAAACACAACATTTCGTGTATGATAATCACAACATTGCGTATATGATACCACGACATTGCGTGCACGATAACCACCAAATTGAGAGTACGACAACCATAACACCTCGTAAATGATAACCACAAGTCATTGGACTAAATTCCCCGCCATTTACCATTCAACTTGTAACTAAAAAGTTCCAGAACAAGAAATGCCCTGATATATGAAGTCGAAGTTAAATACTCAGGAGCAGTTCTTCTAAGTTCGCACGATGGATAACACTTCGGTGCGCTGGTGTTCTCTTTGTATTCGTGACTGTGCGAGGCTGGATTACGGAACATGTGATCTCGTAACTGGAAGACCTGCAGTTGAAAACTCTTTTTATGAGGGAATAATTATGTTTCTAGTTCCCTTGCCAGGTACCGAAGATCCAGTGTTGATAAGGGTATGTTCTGCAGTAGATCGCCATGAGTAAGTTAGTGCATAAAAAGTTTCTGAATGAAACATTTCGTACATCAGAAGTTTGTACCTTGTGAAAACGTTTGTATATGTGCTCGTATGTTTCATTCATAGAAACTGAACGAGATGTAATGACTTCAAATTATTTATCCAGTGTAGTATTAATTGTAAATTGAAGCTAAAAAGTTCCTTCAATTAGCGATCATAGTGCAATAAATGAGCAAAGACTGTATGACTAACTGCAGAGAGTACGGCTAGTCAGAGAATATGACTAACTGCAGAGAGTGTGGCTGGTCAGAGAATATGACTAACTGCAGAGAGTACGGCTGGTCAGAGAATATGACTAACTGTAGAGAGTATGGCTGGTCAGAGAACATGACGTTGGACCATGCTGCAAGCCATGTTTTCGAGCAGAATACCAAACGATCAGGTTATGAAGGAGCTAGAAGATAATTATCATAGTTTTTTATGAGCAGCATGTCCCAGAAATAAAATGTATCATGTCCAATCAGAGTTAGTCTACTGGTACAAACAAGTCAGACGTTCCAAGCGAACGTGTCTGTCATTTAACTGAAATCAATGCAAGAGTAAATTGAATTTTATCTTTCCGGAATTATGTCCTAATTTGCTTTTGCAATGAAATTCCGATGACAAGTCGATATTCAAGGGCAAGGCATGTTATTTACAGAGTACATTCACAGAAAGATAAAAATCTGCTCTAAGTTCGAAATAATTTCATGGAAACGTCAAGACGGGGCTCCGCGCTCCTGTTCTGCTAGGGAGGCCGTTGACCGCCGCCGTCGCTGCGTGTAATGCGATCTCTGGCAGAGCGATGACGAGGTGTGCAAAGCTCGGTCTGTACTGAGGGAACGAAGTCGTACTTAAAGCTTTTCACATCAAAGATCGCTTAAATCATTCGCTTGAAAGTTGAGACGAACGACATCGGATAGATAGTGCCCCCAATTTGAGATTTTTCAGAGGTCAGATTGTCAGTAAATTACTGCTATCGTCTCGTATTTCCTAACTTTCTTTTCTAATGAAAAAACTTTTCTCTGAATTTTTTATGTCAGCGGGTTGGTGCTTGCTTGGTTAAACACTGCCGAGGAATTTAAATTATCTCGTATCAATCTCATTGATGGACGCGGGACAGCTAGTTACGAACTGAGGGCTGACTCGGAGTTTATGCCACTCAATACAAAGTCTCACAGAGTTGTTAGGATCTCAAAAAAAAAAAATTCGGTCACTTACAGGAGCATCGGAGGCATAATTTCTTTCGCTGAAGTTGAGAACTTTCTTTCCCGGAATTAGACTTGTGAATTAATGCAGATTATCTTGATTATCAGTCTTCAGGAACAAGTACTCCCACTTTTCTGACTGATCATTTGGGTCAAAAATTCTGAACATATGCTTGTGTGAGGTTCATCTGTCAAGTCTTGTGATAAATTCACTTAATGATGATGTTTTAACATTCAAAGAAAGATCTTCTGACTTCCGTGAAGAACAGATTTCGAATTACATATATTGATTTTTTGAGCTTTAAGGTTTGTGTGTAAATCGTAAAATTTTCTTCCTTTCCGAAACGTACGATGTGCGTGAGGTTATGATAGGGATTACTGTTGTAAATCTTTTTTGAGTGGCAGGTTTACTAGGAACGAATGAGATAGCAAGAATAAATCTTAAGAACATTTAGTTCAAACGTGTCGAGCATGTGCTCATTTCAACGAAATCTGCAATGGAAAATTTTTCGTTTCAAAAATGTACTTCCGAGAGACATGCGATCTTCCGTTATATATAATTTTAGTTGTGCGCATTGTGCATCACAATAAGTGGGTTCAACCCACCGAGCGCTATTCGTCAGGGTCGCAGAGCATGATGGACGGAGTTATCGAACAGGTCGAATATTAGGCTCACCGTCACACTGTGGTATTAGGTACATTGCATTGCTTCGTGTGACCAAATTATTGATTATCGTCTATTTAAAATATTAGATTCTTGTTTAGTTAATTTTGATTTACGTATATTAGAGTGATTATACATCTATAAGTTGAAACCTTCATTAAAAGATAAGCAGAGTGCATATCCATCAAAAATCGTCAACCGTTAGTCTTCCTTTTACATGCCCTCCTGATGTTTTTCGATTTTAATTTCTGCGCTTACTTTTAGTTCCCATTTTTAGAAGTTTTAAATTCATTTGCAACGTACTTGTACGTGAAAGTGCTGTGCAACTACGTAAAATATGTCTCTTAGAACCTGAGTGGGTGTGGAAACTTTTCCGAATCGAGACTCGAACTCAATTTTAGCGTCGTTCACCCCAAGATGTTTGTGTTATAATTGTAAATAAGACTTCAAGAAACTACTTAAAGACGCTGTCTCAGAATACATCTTATATTTTCTTGTGTGTGTTGTCAACAGTAATTGATACTGGCTTTTTACAACGAGAGTGCGAAGTT
>VOMN01116553.1:0-11466 GCA_014899125.1 Orchestia grillus
CTCATTTAATTCTCGCTGAACATGTCCTCGCGTTTCCGTTCTTCTAATACTTGCAAGTTTGATTTCAATAGTCAAATTTCAATATTATTACAATTTTGAAATATTTTGATTTAAACTGTTTGCTTTTTATACCCTTCTTCTGTAAGTCAATGGGTGCACTCATATATGCATGCTAGAGGTATGAAGCGACCTCTCAAACCTTGACGAACCTGGCGTCTCGTCACATAGTAAAAACTACCTATCGTTTTGTATATATGTAGTTAGCTAGCAAATAGGTCCATATATACCTGTAAGCATTTATTTACAGTTGGCGGAGATATGAAAAAATATACAATATATGTACATGTGTGCGAATCGGTGTATATTGTAAATATCCACTATACATCTTAGTGTGCGAGATGAATGTTGATATTAATCAATGTATTTAAATATCATAGTTGTATATTTATAAACAGTTAAGAATCTAATATTGTCCTATAAAACCAGTGTTCTGTATAGATGGGCAGAGTGTTTCATTAGTGCATAAACGAAAACTAGCAATAAGGTAATGATACCAATACTGGTACTGGTGTATTTATCTGTGCACATTGTAAAATATATAAAATATATGTTGTACATCTTTATGTATAACAGGAAAGTACATATTTATAATCAGTGAAAAAAATTCATTGTCGTATGCTTATGAGTATTCATATAGTGTTGTTCCATACAATTAAATTATAGTGTGTAAATAGACGAGTA
Source organism: Orchestia grillus (assembly GCA_014899125.1). Lineage (NCBI taxonomy): Eukaryota > Metazoa > Arthropoda > Malacostraca > Amphipoda > Talitridae > Orchestia > Orchestia grillus. The sequence goes on from VOMN01116553.1 coordinate 742, forward strand.
GAGCTATCCACTAGTATATATGCCAAAATATAAGCAATAGGGAAAAGATACCTGAATGGCAATTGTATATACATGAATATATTTGTAAATAGAAAGCCCTGATGGGTATTTATGTATATAGTTCCAAATGCTCAGAGCCTGTAAATAGACACGCAAAGTCACCAAATTATGCATTATTTACCTTTTTCCTCTAATACTGTCTTTCTTCCTTTTTTTCCATGTTTTCCTTCACCGGTACTACCTGTTCCAAACTCTACTTTTCACTCTTTCCTTCTGGCATCGAACAACAACACTACAGATCTTCGTCAGCCTCCGCGGCGGACGGTCATAATCTTGGAGCTCGTGCTCCCGTCACCTCTTTACCAGCAGATTATTAAATCTGTACCCACATTTTGGGTTACTTGTACCCGATGGGAACCCTTCAGGTTTCCAAAAGGAAAAAAAAGTGTCGTCTTCCCTCGCATTGCATGCATGTCATGCACATCAGAGGATTCGACACTGCTCCCTTAACGTATTACTCAGATTCCGTTGAACTCTATTAATACTGGGAGCAGAGGAGGTCTGCTCCGCCTGGCAGGCAGACAGCGAAACCGGCCCTGGCCTCTCCTCCTTCTCATAAAGCCGACGAAAAAAACCCTGCGACCCTCTCGTACCCTTGCGCTTGAGACTTGCCGAGCTTGCCCTTTGGGGAACTCCGCATTCGCAGTCTTTCCCGAATGGACAAGAAAATCCCGAAGCCACACTCGTGCCTCTGCACTCAGGCTTGCTCAGTTTTTACCGTTCGGGAACTTTGCAGCCGCGGTCTCTCCCGAATCGGCAAAAAAGCCGACAGCTATACTCGTTTCCGCACTCGATTACTAGATCAGGTTTGCTCATCGATAACTTGATCAGGCTTGCGCATCACTTCTTGCCGGTCGGGAACTCTGCATTCGAGGACCCTCCCTAATTGGCAAAAAATACAAGAAAAAATGTATCCCTTCATTGACGGGTTGCGCACTACCTCCACCTTCGTTGTACTTGGGGAATTACGTCGAACTCTAATACTTGATGTGGAATCCTACTCTGTGATTACGACTACTACTCCCCCGGCCGTGCGTTTGCACTTGATGTACGACGTGGTTCACACGTTACTTCAAATCCCAAATTCTCAATGAAGCCTTGTTGCAAAAGCCTTGGCGATTGAACAAACTTCCCCGTTGGGGTTCTTTGAGGTTTCCATGGAGCACCTTTAGTACTAGGGCGAAATCCTACCCCGCGAGTAAAATCTTTACTCACCCTTGATCGTGCCAACACATCTTATGCCTTACCAGGCATCCTCAGTGCTTCTGCCCCTTGGGAAAACTCCGCTCGGGCAGATTCGTTCTTAATAACCTTGCTCGGTACCTCAATCGTGCACATTGACCCCACGAGGCTCCCTACCTAACCACTACTCTCGCTTCCCGAGAGACCCGTAGGGGCAGCCACCCTCAGCGAAGACTAAGTCAGGCTCGCTTCATTATGATGGCATGGCGACCTGGGCCACCGGCGCAACCCGTCGATTCTTCCAAGTCAGGCGCTACACCGTCCCGTTTTTCTCACTATAGCTTTTCAGATCGTTCTGCTCAAGCATCCTAAAGGATACCCTACCTACTCCTAGTACGCACTGCTGCAGAGTGGTCCCGCCAGGGAGAACGAATTTGGCTGCGTCAAGTTCCTCTCTTCCCGACGTATTACCCGACCACACTCACCTTAGCGTGCCCACCGAGAGCACCTCATGAGCCAACACTCGGTTGTCAACGATATCACTGCCCTCACAAGCGCTTCAACTTACCCATAGAAGTCGTTCAATATACTTCCATGGCAATCGCACCAACTCATTGCGAATGGCTTCACTTAACACCTTGCAAATTCGTCCTGAAATACCCCTACGCATTCTGCAAATCATTATTCCCTTATTCCACGGAAACTTAACCTCTTGCCTCTATGGGACCTTCCAACACGACGCAATCTCGGTCTTACCACCACCGGCCGACTCATCCTAACAGAGCGCTCCCCCCCCTACGTACCAGAGAGGATTGTTGCACTTTCGCAGACGTAGACTATGCAGAATTCAACTTCTTGGATTCCGTAGAATCCACTACGGAGGTAACTAACTACAATTATTCTATAGCTCCCGTTTGCTCGAGCCCTCAACATACTATACCTCATTGCTGCTCAACCACGCGAGTTCGACCTTCCCCGACATCATCTGGAAATATCCTCTCAGCCGTCCTTCTCTCCCTCGGGCGAGAACGGAGGCTCCATACCGCAGGTTTTATACCTAACACGGGAGGACCGTTACTGTTGGCCCTCTCAAAAGGTTTCATTAGAGATGCCTTATCTCGCCACGGGCTTTCTTAACCCCGGCCGTCGGAAGTACGAAGACCCTTCCCTATCGTCGAGCGAGCTAGGCCCCATGCAGCCGTCAGCCCCTAGGAATGTATCACCAATCTTATCCAGCTCCCAGACCTACTATTTGCAGGCGTGAGAGCTGACTCGGCCTTCCCCAGCTGCTTACGCAACCCTTTAACTACCAAAAGGACATGCCTCGTTTCATAAAGATGTTATTAGATCTTATTTCAAAGCTAAATGCAGTCCTTTTACAGATATTCATAGGGCAGCAAATAGTTTGCCCATCCTTACCCTCCGATTCCCACCACTCATGGGCTACCACTACCTCGTGCCTTACCTAATTTTTTTAACAATTGACTGATCCTGCGATCTACCTTGGGCCACCTCTCATGAGTTGCCACATTCCACACATTCTCCAGGTTCGACCGCAGGTCTTTACCATTGCCCGAGTTACGGTGCACCCCCTCGCTCTCTATTGACTAGCCTAGAGCTCTCGTAGCTCGTTCTTCGGGTCTCCAACTTGTGCACGCTTAGTGAAGTTCTGTAGCGCACCGCGCTCGACCCTTACCCCTGACTGCCACGGTCTGGGTCATCTATTTTCCTCAGGTCACATTGTGACCTCCTAGAGCCCAGAGCCCAGTGAAGGAGAGTTCGAAACTCCATCTCCACTTTCCCTCTAGCACCCTCACTATCGCGTAGACTACCCCCGCGAGTATCTTACTCGAACCTCTAGGGCTCTCCCTACCTGGCTCTCTACCATTACACAGCCCCATCTGCAGCCCTCATTTGACCGACACACGTTCCGCGTTCTACACCCTCGCACTCGTGCCCTGCACGATCTCATACTACCGGGATACGGGGGATCGCTCCCCTTATCCTAACTGTTCTGCCCAGCCCTTCGATCCCTTAACCCCGAGGCGGCACTAGACCAGAGCAAGCCCACGCACTCTCCCTCGCGTCTCGTCAGTGCTTACCCAACCTTCATTGGGTTCAGCCCAATCATAACCCATACTATGTGCCCTGGCCCCCGCGGCTCCGCCCCTGGCTTCAAAATCTACGCCTCGTTCCGTTGGACCTTACACATAGCTCCGCCCATCAATGGGCTATAGCTTCCCTCCCCTCCACGGACAATCTAGGTCCCCTAGATTAGAATCGATTCTTGTCCTCAAATAGGGTTTGAATCCTTCACGCACTCCCCGTTGGGACCTGGCCCTAGTAGGGTCCTTCCCTTCCCGCTGTCTCGGACTTCTCACCGCGGCAGTATTTTTTTCTTAGTACCCTCTCATAATGGAACGCCTACTCCCCGCTGCTTAGCTCCGCGTACTCCTACTTATACACTCAAGGTGCCCGGACTGCTATGGAAATTCCGAATTTTCGAGTCAGTGGTTTCATCCGGCGTTCCTCACCTTGTACCTCTTCGAGTTCACCCTGAAACGCTACCTTACACACGTTCTGCTAGCTTACTTCACACTTAGCATGAATTCTCTCATCACCATCTCCCTCGATGTGTGTCCTGGGTTCATCCTATCAAAGCCCGTGAGAGCCATTCTGCGTATGCAGCTATCCATCTACTAGCCTTTTATTACGTTCCTCCTATTTGGCACGGTTTTTCCTCTGGCACGGTTTTTCAGTCGAGGGCGTTCCTCTACCATTACCACACGCTTAGCTCGAGCCGGTTCTAGGCGAGGTAACCAGGTGACACTCTGAATCGTGTAGAAAAATATATTCTATCGAGGAACGAAATAGTTCCTATTTTTCTACTAGAGGAAGATTGTCACCTGGATCATCCTCCCTCCTCCCCAGGCGCAGGAAACGTTTTTCGTCCTTCCAAATTCGGACTCAGATCTGAAGTGCTGCTTTTCTTATATAGCCTGCGGGCCCAGCCGGGCAGTGTTTCCTTCACCGGAGCTGAAATTTTTGGAACAAAAATTCTTGATTACAACATTTTGCCCGTCCGGACCCTCAACTGGACACGCGTGTCTAATGCATCCTTCGGGTACCAGAAGCGAAGCAACCAGGTGACGCTTTTCCTCTTAGTAAAAAATAGGAACTATTTCGTTCCTAATAGAATATTTTTTATGTTGCAAGCCTGCCTAATTGAATCCATATATTAATAAACAACTATCAAAACTGGATTACTCGTATGCCTCAGCCCTTTAGAGAGCACAGGTTAGGCCACAGGCAATAGAGTAAGGTTAGTTAGGGATGTTTACTTTATGCTATGGAGACTGGTGTCCCTAGGGGGGCACTATCAAGTTGCCTCAGGTTTAACTAGGCCTTTGGAACTTCATTAAGTCTACTTTAGTACTTTCCGTTTTTACGCCGTCTCATCTAATTGCTCTTTTTTTCTTCTTTCTTAATTTGCTGTTCTATGAGCAGGGATTCTTATGTGGGAAGACACCTGTGCATTGACTAAAAATTTCCTCAAGTCCATATTTAATGGTCCTGTGACGAGATACCACTGGTTCGTGTACATATTTGACAAAAAAATGTTAATGAAATCTATAAATTGATAAGATGTGTTTCGCTCTATTCCTAAAAGTAAAGATGAGAATTTTACCTGCATTGACACGATTAGTGAATGACCATGATTAATTGAAGTCCATTAGGTGATTCGGAGGAGTTACTCTGTGGCAATCGAAATTGTTATGCGTTGGTAGGCTGAACGGCACACAATGGCAAAGTTCATAGGTATTGAAGTCGTCCCCGAATACAAGTTCTAAAGACCCTACAAAGTACGGGCCTTACGCCCGAAGGGCGCGCCTTGTGCTTCGTTGAGGCCCAAAGCGAACTCCCCCGATACTACGCTTGAGGATCCCAACTTTGGTAACGGCCACGCCATCTTATTCTACCCTCTTTCTTGATTGCCGAGTTTAAGTCTACTTGTCCTGAAATCTACTTCCGAGTCACGCCTCCAGCGGAACCCTCTAAACCAATCGTGATCTATGTACTCTCATATCACGCTCAAGTGTCTAAAGTCCTTCCTACAGCTCTCTGATGAATTTTGTTTTCTTTCCGAGTTTGTTGAGAAATTCTTGCGATTAAGCCCTGGACCACTCTCGAGGACCTTTCTATAAAGTAATTTCCTTCGAGAAACACAGGCCCCACTTCACTCTGGTATTTTTGAGATTTATGTTTTGCTCTACGACCGAGAGCTCTCTACCCGTGAGAGTATGGTCAACGTCACCCGCGAAGTCCTCAAGTTGTTTCTGAAGTTGTTTTTCCAATTTTCCTCTACGAAGTTTCTTCCCCAGAAAACCATATTCCTTCTCATATTCCTAATTTCACCACTCCTTTTTTTCTTTTTTAAATCGCATTTCATTTGAAGAGCAAGCTTTTAACTTATTATCAAATCAATAGCCTAAATTAATTTTTTCAAAGTTAATTTACAAAAAACTAATTTAACTGCTAAAATGCATAATTAGAATTCATAACGGCCTGCCTAAGATGATAAAATGCCAAACTATAAAGATGAAGATAAAAAATGAAGATCAAAAGCTCTATCTAAAAAGTATCCAAATGAATAATAACGCAATGGCTGATAAAAGCATTTTACGTTTTACACTTAGCATATTTATCAAAATCATTAGAGCTTTTGAGTGTACACTTCTCTTTTCTGTACGTGTGAAAGAACAGACTTAAGACTGAGCAAGGGCAAGAGCAATACTGGGTTTTTAAACACCTGTTGCACAACTCACTAATGCGGAGCATTATTCACTTCAAGTTGTACTCTTGCCAGCAGCAGCAGGGTCCTGAATACTGACTATTTCATAGGAAGCTGCTGGACACTGAACTACAGAACAAAGAAAGTTAGCTTGCTGACCGGAGTAACAAACATTAGCAGTTGTACGAAGGTCTCCGGCTGAAGATGCCATGGTTGGACTACAATAATTTTAAATTTTAATTTATAGTGCTGTTGGCCCTATTTAATGACGTGCATGAAATGAATTTATATAGGTTGGGGTTGTAAAGATTTAGACCCCTTCCTCCATCCGAAGTAATATTTGTGCGTTCCTCATTCTAACTGATCCTGAAAAGGAAGCATTGGCACTTGGTTTGAAATTTCTCTACCACCACTAAAATTGAATTAGGAAAAGCAGTTTTTAGCAATCAAAAAATTATTTTTATTAAATTCAGAAAAAAATTCAAGTGCAAATATTGCCTTAGTCAACATTGTACATTCAGTCATTCGGGAAATACCCTACTCGTCATTTTATAGTTTTGTCCTCAGGATTTCACCGTTTTATGAAGAAATTTTTGAGACATTTAAAAATCTTGGTAAAATCCAAATTTATCAATTATGAATCTTGATAAGGGACAAGGATTGGTACTATTGAATGAAGTGTCCTATGTAGGAAAGAATATTACTATGACTTGACTAAATTCTTTGTGTCCGGAAGATGTTGTGAAGATGTGTTGTGCTTACCGCGGTTAATGTTGGTTAAACCTTAGTGTGTAACGATGAATTCCTTGCCTCTGATTGGCTCCTCGATCAGGTAATACGCGTACGTAATACGTGAGCTTATGACCCCGTGGCTGTAATAATCTTTAAATGCCCTCGATTCCGGTGGCCGATGATCTTACGGATGAGCGTGTTGATAGCGTCTCGTGGGAGTCGTCGTCCTGCACAGGGTCGGAAGTGGACTCGCAGTTCCTCGTTGTGACGGATCATTGGCACCGTGGTCGAGGGCATGTAGAGATCATGTACACTGAGTGTACACTGAGATGCTCTAGTGATTTTAATAAATGTTGAGTACAAAAAGTTTGAAATGTTTTCACCAGCTTTTATGTTATCATTCATTTTGAAAAGTTTCCCTCTGCTAAATCCATTCGTGATATTTTACTTATTAAAATGTTTCTATGTTTCAATTGGTGGTTAAATGTCAAAATGTCTTAACCCCCAACTAGTGTACTGAATGAGTTAAAATAACAGCTAGTATGCATCTCAACAAGCTCAAATATTAATTTGACAAAATGGAACAGAACGATAGCTTAACTGAAAGGGCCTATAGCAGGCATGGTCGTGTCACTGGCAGGCATACCTTCATCTCCAGTCATTTTGAATTTATCACTTGTAAGCCATTAGGGTTAACTAATCAGCTGAAATAGATCACTAATAAGTCATAACAATAACTAGTGAACCATAAGAGATTGGGAGTCACGGCGGGTTGAGAATTTGGCCAAATTGATCCCCAATAAACTTTTGTTTGTATTAGCTCAATACATCACTTTCTTACATAATGAATTTAAACATATCTAAACTGTTATATTTTTGTTTACATAGATACATCTCGTTTAAATTTACCTAACTAGCCTAATGCTTGAATAAATAGCATAATACTTTTTTGAATTGCCAAAATGCATTGAAAATGAACTCAAATTCATTGTCAGTGAGCTTCAATTTTTTACATAGTTAGCTTAAGTATTACAAGAACTATCTAAATTGCATCTTGATTAGATTATACATCACCATGAGGCTCAATTACAGTGCTAACATGGTTAAATTCATGCCTTGCTCTTGATCTGCTGCACATAGCCTGTTAGTACCTTTTGCATGACACATACCGTCCTTTGCACTTTCTTTAATTTCCATGTCCAATTTTACAGTTCTCGATTTATGATATCAGGAGCCCGCGGTGCGTAGTGCGCTGCTGCCAGGTGGTGCCCCTGCGCCTGAAGCACGCTTTGCCTGACCTCCCTTACGACTACAACGCTCTCGAGCCCGTTATCAGTGCTGATATCATGCAGCTTCATCACTCCAAGCATCACCAAACCTATGTGAATAATCTCAACGTTGCTGAAGAGAAACTTGCTGATGCTCAAGCTAAAAGTAAGTTAAAAAAATTGTTTCAATGGAATACTTTTTATAATTATTCAATGTTCGAGCTCAATATTTCTGGATAGCCGTAGGTCTGGCTTGAAAGAGTTCCTCAACCCTACCAGGCATTTTTGGGCATGCCAGGTGCAGTGTCATAATGCCATGCTCAATAATCCATGGCTTATATATTAGAAAATTGTGAACTGGGATTTTTATTCATTTCTTGTAACAAATTTTGCTGAACAATTTATCATTTCATTTTTTAAAGAATTAGTTTGTCTTACTAAATGAATGTTTGGATGGGATGTAAAATTATGAATTCCTTCTAAAATTAAATGAAGTAAATTGTTTGTTTTTATGAATTGGAAGGACACAATGGAAGACACCAAAATACTTTGTTTTATGCTATAAACTACGTACTTGTACCTGTACAAAAGTAAATTTTTTTCTTATTTCTACTATCTATTTGCGCTTCTTCGTTTAAAAACTATTTATATAGTTATGTTATGATGGGGATTTATCTGAAATAGGATGCTAATCAGTAATGTTTGAACAGATTCAATTAATGCTCTGATATTCAATATATAGCTAATGCTCTTGTATTCAATATTTAATTAATGTTCTTGTATCCAATATTCAATTAATTCTCTGGTATTCAATATTCAATTAATGCCCTGGAACTCGGGGCCTGTAACCCTAGTCAGAAGAAGCGGACCGTTTTAAAGGGCTGTTCTGTCACGAAGTCCTCTCACCGTCGTCTCCCACAGGAAAGAGTCAGCAATGTAATACTGGGTGTCGCATGAGAAGAGAGCGCCAGGACTGTAGGCAAAATTTTGCACTTGCAGAGATAGGCCTGTAGGGGGCTCACGTGTGTAACATAGGAAGCTAATGAGCAGTAATTAAAAATAATCATTTTTTTAAAATCTGGGAGTATATATATATTTAATTGTTAGCATCACTAGTTGCTAGAGTCGTCAAAATTCAGCTGACTTGCTACTTATATTTATTCTTGATAGAAGTGGTATTTCCTCAGTGGAAACAGGCGTGACTTCCCTCGCTGATCGTCTGAAAGGCAATGAGTGTGACGCTAAACTTATAAACAAACAAATAAATATATTTGAACGTGATGGTCTTTTTCACTATTAGATTCCCTGTAATGGTCGTAAGTTTTTGAGGTGTACCCTCTCATTTCTGGGATGATTATAATTAGAAGTAAGGGAGATTTTTTATCTCTTCATTTTTGTTTTTGAATTTGATTATAACTTACCCTTAATGCTCAGTAGAGTTGAACTTTAGTTAACTGGTGCAGCCTGCCGATTGAATGTTTCAGAAAGATTGGTGCCTGCCGCAAAATTGAATACTTCAATGTAATAATACAGAGTTTGGGGGTTGCTTTCTTGGTCTCCCGCTCGTCTCCTTTTTCGGTCACGCTGATATGCTGCTGTGTTGTCAATGGGATACTGAATATCGTCTTGTAAATGAAAGTAATTTGAAGTAAATTGGTTGTTTTATTTGATGGGGTACCATATGAGGGTATTTTCGTTAAAATAGTTTGGTGTGAACAGATGATTGAGAAGAAAATGATGAGTTACATTTTTGCTCCATTTCGCGCTGCGCTAGGAAAATGTCATGCATTTTAAGAATGAATGTAAATTTCGTCATTTTTCAAGGGTCGTGCATCTATTTAAGGAATAAAGTTTTGTAGAGTAAATTTGTTATTGTTCGTACCAGTATACGCGCCTCGACAAAAATGAAGCGGTTTACCCGATGTTATTCGTAAAATGAACGGAGTTTTTTTCAGTGAAGCTGCTCTTCGTCGTGTCCTTTAAAGTTCACTAATCATAAACAAATGATAGGAACCAAAATACTCACATGTGGTATTCTGTTAAATAAGAGATTTAGCTTTCTTTAGATTACAATAATTTACGATACGATATTCAGTATCTTATATAACAAACTACCGCATATTTGAAACATTTATTTACCACAAGTAATTTACATCAGATATTTGAGCATATATCCACATAGGTCGACGTTCACGAACGTATGTATATTCCTATAAAACACGAGAAGTATCTTAAAGTTATAAAAATAGTATATGAGATAGTAATCGAGCAAAGGACTGCATACACGCAACATTTTTAAACATATATCCTCGTAGGTCTATGTACGCAGATTTGCGCATATTCTTTCAATACAGGGTGTCCCCCCAAAAAAGATACCCAATTTTCAAGGGCTCTAATTCCGAAGCTATAAAACTTACAAAAAATTGGAAAGTCTCATTTTGTTGTCTTATGCTTTGGTATCATTGATAGGGCTTCAACTCATAAGTTGAATTACGTATGAATACGAAAACATGATCTTGAACTATTCTGGATTTTTACCGATCGAAGAGCCTCACCATTTTGCATCTCACTAAAGAATAAAGAACATTCATCGTTGAGAAGTATTTTTAAACGAAAAGTCTCCAACAGGTCATTCAATCATGTCAAGAGTATTTTCCTGAAAGACAGTCTCCAACAAAGATGACTATTTGG
>VOMN01116577.1:0-12252 GCA_014899125.1 Orchestia grillus
TGCGTAACAATTTTAGCTTATACGCAGCAGTTTTCTTCAGAAGTTCCATATTTTGTTCTGCTATTTCACTTTCACCAATATTTGTTCTGTTAACGTTTTAAATTTGTTGGTTTACAAAACGTTCAATTAATCAAAAATCATTTTAAAGTGAAGTGAACAATCACTCATGCCCCTCCACTGAACAGAGGTCAGAGCGTTCTAGAACTCGGTTGCCATTTGGAAATTTTCAATCAAATCTGTCTGCTATTAAGTGCAACAAATCAGTATTTTGCCAACGAAAGTACATTTTCTTTTTGAATCCTTCTTGTGCGGCGAGCAACATTCCTCCTGCTCTATTCAAACTCGTCCACATGGTCAACAGAGACATCGAACGGGAGCTTCATACTGTCCAACGGCCTGGTACGGGCCGTGATCTCGAGCAGCGGTCAGCTGACGAGCCTGACGGTGGTCGGCGTCGACGACCGGGACGTGTTCCTCAGCGCCGGTGGGGACCAACTGTCTGGCAACTGCATCTTGCTGTACGACGACCAGCCGCTCTACTGGGACGCCTGGGACGTCATGGACTACCATCTCGAGACCGAAGTTTGCCTCAATGATGCAGTGAGTTGACTGCGTTGGTTATGTTTTGGAGAGGGTCGTCACAACAGTAGAGTAAAATATCGCGACAGGAACGAGCTGAGTGGTCTATTCTTGGTCAGAGGACAGAGTTAAGATTTCTTTATTACATCGTAGCATGTCGCATCATCGATAGCGAATAGAGGTGGTCTGTTGCAACGTTATTCAAGTCTGCACTAACTTTACCCAGTTCTGTTTTAACACGTTATTCAATATTGCTTGAATTCTCCAACATATCTGCCTTAATATTTCACAAGTCTGCTTCAATGTCCTAGTTCTGCTGCTTCGGTATTGCCGAGTCGATACCTCAATATTACTCTTTCTAAGTCTGCATCAATTTTACTCTAGTACGACAATTCTAGCCAGCCATTTCCCGAGTAGCTTCTGCTATGTGTTGTTGAACGTCATGTTTCGTGAAGGTACCACTCACTTCAGCGCGTCTTGAAGCTGGCAGACATGTCCGTGTTTGGTCCAGTCTCGGTGTGAGCGTTGGTCAGCAAGTGAAGCATTACAACAAGCATTGTGAAGCTCCGAAACTCAAGTATTCGCACGTCGCAGGTTAAAGCTATTTGCATCTTGTTTTAAAAAACATTGTTTCCTCGTATTAGATATTGCTCTAATCCTTGGGCTTGAAACTTAAGACATGAAAGATGTCAAAATTGGGTTAGTATATTGTTCAAGTTAAATGAATTTCTCGGTTATTCATTAACGGGCCTATCTATTATGAAAGAATCATTTTTAAAATAGAAATCTGAAGTAAGATACACTTGAAAGACTGTTTCGAAGCGCGGCTAAGTCGACAGTGACATGCCACTATGTGGTAGTGACGAATTCCAAATAGCCTTTGAGGTATTTCTGAATTAAAGTTATGTATCAGTGTAGATAAGAAGTGTTAGTGTGTAATGTAGAAAAATAGTAAAAACCGTATTTAGAGACTTTGAGGCGCGACGGGGGTTAAAGTTTTTTCAGTGTCTGGAAGGATTCCGCGTGGTTTTTTCTTGGAGCTCAGTGCAGGGAACCAAATTGGCAGGCGCTCTCCTTATTACTACAGAACAAAGTTCCGCTTGGAAGTATTTCGAGAGCAAGACTCTGGAAAGGCAACTGATGGAAGAGTGGAGTTAGCGTGGGTTTTGTACGAGCTGCATTTGACTCTAAATGAAATAGGGAAGTGTACAGAACAGAATAAGATAGTTGTGTCGTAGCTGGTAGAGATGCGAAAAGAGGGGTTGAATAGAGCAACGTAGTTAGTTGACTTTTAAATTTTTAATACGGATTGTTACCTAAAAATTGTTTTAGTTCAGGAAGTCCCTCTCAGATTTCACATGCATTCACATTAAATATTTACCTCGGATTTTCATGGCTAATCGTTTTGTTACAATGATACTTGAACATGTTTCCTTTCACCTTTTTCTTTTCTTTCTCATCTTCCATTGCTCATTTTTTTCAGCTCCCTCTCCTGGACATGTCCCTCAGCTGTTCCATTTCTCCCCCAGACGGTGTCGACCCCTGTAGCGGTGAAGGAGCAGAACTCCCTGCGCAGCTCCCTGACGTGGGGCTGCTCGGTGGGTCGCTCCTCGTCCCTGCTGCAGGAAATATCGCTGTCTGCTGACTGCCCTTACGTCACCTTCCAGACCTCTGTCAGCTGGGCCGAGAACCGCAAGCTGCTCAAGGTGAGAGGTTCTTATGGCTCTCGAAGTGGGCCTCAAAGTTTACACTTTCTCATTGGGTTTTTCTTTTGTGGTCGGAAAAGGTTTGAAAGCCTCGATGTTCGTAGATTTCGTTTGGTTAGTCAGAACTAATGAAGGGAAATGCTTCCCTCCAAAAATTACCCAGGTGTTGCGATGTGAAACAGGCTTCTTTACTATATAGAGTGCAAACCCATAGGAGTTACTCGAATGATGTTCAAGGAAATTCTGAGTTATGTAATTTATGAATTCTTTATTGCGAAAACGTACATCAATGGTAATGAACTACTAAAAAATGTAGCTATCCCGGTTTATCGTTATAATTGAAAAGAAAGTATTTTAGTGTAATTTAAAGGTTAGCCCTCGGTGGTTCAAGTGTCAAGTTTAATGCAATTACGTCTGGTGTAAATTTTCGGAGCTCCATTTTTTTTGGACAGAAGTTTAACTTGAACAGCTGTCGACGTCCGGGTTGGCCTTGATCAAGCAAGCGACAGTGTCTCTGGGGCTCATTCGACAGTAGGAAAACTTAATATAGGTTGGGCACGCAAACTTGATAGGGATTAGGCAAGTGTGTTTTTGATAGCAGCTCGTGTTGATGAGCTGCTCTTATATCAACGTGTATAGGTGACACATGCTATACTCAGTCTATCGTGATCAGGTCGGGTTCAACACGGGCATCCAGACCGACTTCGCGAGTTACGACACCCAGTTTGGGGCCCTTACGCGGCCCACGGTGGTGAACACCTCGTGGGACTCTGCCAAGTACGAAGTCTGTGGACACAAGTGAGTGGAGGGACAGCAAAGAAGTTCTGCTTCTGCCGAGTTTGTAACACATCGGCTTGTGTTACGAACTTCGGCGAAATTCTTTTTTATGCAGTTACGCTCTGTTACTTCCTTTGATTTAAAAATGGAATATTGTACCTTGTTCTTTTGACGTCATTTGAAACTTCGAAACTACTTTATTCTTCGAACTGTGACTCGCGTTATGAAGCACGCACACAATGCCGAGATACTTAAATACTGGTAGCATTTTTCGTAGAGTTCCCGCGCATCGGCTTGTAAATGTCTTGTAATGATCGACAGGGCACCCCAGTAGGGAGAGAAATACCATGTTTAATCTTCCTTTCCTAAGGAAAGCGCTTCGGGACTGTATAAAAATTCGCTTGTTGTTCGCCTGGTACAGAATTTAGGGCCTCTTCTTGAAAGTAGCAGCCGGTGGCATCGAGATGGTGTTGGTTTTGGGTTTTGAAATTGTTTAGCAACATTTCTCAAACCCTCGTAAGGAGTGAGAGTATCGTTAAAGTTGTGATAATATTTTCGATACTACAAGCGTTACGCTCTGCCTTTCTTCACATAAAGGTATTGCTCGAAATCATTATCAGGCGGTTTCTACTTCTGCTTTCACACCCTCACCTGAGCAACCATGCTCCAATAAAACAACAGTCCCATGATTCCTTTGATTTCAATAAAATACCCGAGCGTTCCGCTATGTCAGCTCTGAGAAACATAGACGCTCGCAGAATAACCACAATTCTGCGGACTGCTGTACAGGTACGCAGCCCTGTCCGAGTCCGACTGGGGGATGGCGGTGCTCAACAACTCCAAGTACGGCTGGAGTGGTCACGACTCAACCCTCACGCTCACGTTGCTCAAGTCGGCCAAGGCGCCTGATGCCGAGGCCGACGTGGGCAACCACTCCTTCGCCTACGCTGTGATGCCGCACCAAGGTTTGAAGAAAATATTGCTCTAAATTAAATGAAGTGGTCTCGTCCATTCACGCGCTCGACCAAGTACGATATACGTCAGCCTTTGTGCAAGCTGACTACGAATTTTGTATCGCGCGTTGTGGAAGTTACGGAGTTCTAGGAGTATTTTATAGGAGGCGTTTTGAATGAGCCAAACTCGCCATGGTACTGTAAGTAGAACCTTTGAAGGGCGCAAAATTCTTCTAGTGCAGTCAAAAACTACGTGATGTTCGGTGCCTGTATGACGCCTTGAATCATCGGATGGTCGTGTTAAATGTGGAATGGTAAACGAAGTATTCCTCTTGATACGTTCAGTAAAACGGGATGATTAATGTGAGCATTGAGAAGGGGGCGTATTAACAGCATAGAGCATTGTTGAGTGTAGGCCAGGAGAACAGATAAACGGTACCGATCAATCTATCTTGTATTTAATGGCATGCGATCATGAAGTATTTCGTGATGAGCAAATCGAAGATGGTTAGCATGGTTGTGTAACTCGACCAAGTTATGCGAGGACGAACGTACTGGCCAAACTGTGGCGTCAGTCAGGGCAGAGAGGAGGGATGTCTGGGCTTCTGGACTTTGAATCATTAGTGTTAATTCTTTGTTGATGTTAGGGTTTAGCGTTGTTCCTAGCTTGCCTTTTATAATAAGCTATTGCGTCTACCAGTCCTCTGACCGAAAGGGTCACCACGGTAGCGTTACCACAGTCTGAGACTTGACTTCTGTTGCGCGCCATTTCACTCCTGGTTCCTATGTAATTCCTACCCTAGACTAACTCTCCTCTTGCTTCCAGGATCGATCTTGTCGAGCGGAGTGGTCCAGCGCGCTTACGAGTTCAACAACCCCCTGAGGCTGGAGCTGCTCCCCAGCTCGTCGGTGCCCTCAGGGTGAGTCTTCCTTCATCCTTGGTGCTTCCTGCTGATTTGAATGTGATGTACAGGGTAAGCAAAAAACTATTAGCTCATAGGGACCAGTATAGGCGTACCTCGTTATACGATTGGGTTTGGTTGCTGAAGAAAAGGGATAAGTCAAAGTTAGTCACATGAGCGAAGTTTCGTACAGCTGGTTACCGTATAACAAGCACTGTACGCTCGTGCATGGTCACGTGTCACAAGGCTGCTTCAAATTTTTCGTACAATGCTAAAAGTAGTTCACATTGCAAATATTTAAGTTCATGATTTGAGATCGTGCAAGTTTCCTTGTTCATTTAACATCATTGCAAATGTACTATGTACATTTCGCAACACACTTTTGTGGGCTTATAGGCAACACTGCACAATGTCTTGAACACTTGAAGCATTTCTCTACCCGAAAGGGAGATCTAACTCAAATATTGGGAATCCCACTCTGAGGTCAACCAAGATGGCCGGACATACTCAGAGGCGCCATTTTTTTTTTGGAGTTCGTTGGGACGAAGTCAATTAATGCCCTCAGTTAATATCAATAATAGTACCTATGTACGAAAATAATTAGTAAATGCAGTTAACGTTTGCATTAACGGACTAAATGGAGCGAGAAGTGGTCCGTATGTTGGGCCCATAGACATTCATTAAGGTTTAGACCAATTTGAATCATTTACCCACCCGAAAGAGAGGTCTGACACAAATATTTAGATTCATAAGTTAAGATCGAACAAGCTTGGCTTATTCAGGTATCATAACTGTTTCCAAATTCACTGGACCGAGGCCTGATGATGCGACCGTCCAACTGTATTTCCGTGAAATTCTTTTTTATGCAGTTACGCACAGTTACTTCCTTTGATTTAAAAATGGAATATTGTACTTTGTTCTTTTGANGATTTAAAAATGGAATATTGTACCTTGTTCTTTTGACGTCATTTCAAACTTCGAAACTGCTTTACTCTTTAAACTGTCACTCGCGTTATGAAGCACGCACACATTGCCGAGATACTTAAATACTCGTAGCAATTTCCGTAGAGTTCCTGCGCATTCGCAATTCAAGGTATGCAAAAACATTTTGGCCGCACTGAATGTATGTTTTGTAGAATTTGTGTTAAAAAGCACTTACGATACAAACTCAAACAATGAGGCACATTTCACTGAAGATGGAGGACTTTTAAGGTGCCTACGATTTGAACTGAGAAGTGTTAAAGATAGTAACTGATTATTCGTAAAAAAAATTGCAAGGTACTATAATCCGTCTATCTAGTATCTATATATTAATACGCTTGTAACTATGTATCTGTGTCACACTTTGCAGTACATGCAGAACATCGCAGTATATGAATAACTGTATCTATGATACGCGCACCAGCTACAGCACTGGCGTATATAAAAGAAAGCATTGTAACTGAAATTTCTCTAAAAAACAGTTGAACCGTTTTGCCCTCCCAAAGCAATGGAAGAGAGAAGAAGATTGCAAAGAGAAGCAGCAGGAGAGCGACAGAGACGTTTAAGGATTTAAATAAGAGAAAAATCCGGGTCCGTATTCCCAAACTAATGGCAAGACATTCAGATTAGGCAGTCGGTATCAGTGATACTGAAAATAACCATGTCAAGAGTTACCGGTAATTCAAGGGCATCTTAAGAATTGAACATGTTTTGTCCCGCCATTTTGGGCGGGGTTTGTCTGCTAGTAATGCTAAAACTCTGTTCGTCTTGCTTGTTTGCTTGCTTGCTTGAAACCGTGCACACATTAGTCTGTCGGATCTGAGATATTCGAAATTTATACTCTTCGTTTACTCCTGTATTGTGGATACCGACTTGACTGCCTAGGATATATTTCTGAATACGGCTTGATTTTGATATATTTTTCCGCGTGTTGTCTAGTATTCCCTAAAGTTAGAGAAGGTCTTAGAATTGAGCATTTGCTTTTTTGGCTTAGTAACTTCGTTGGCCAGAATAAGGCTCTTCTTAGATCGAGTTGGACTGACATCGTTGTCATTCTTATCAGTTTCATAAATCCGGTATGTATCTCTCAACAGAACTTGAAGTTATATCTTGGAAAGTAATATTTTGATATCCTCTGTTGATGAGAATCGTAAATTTTTTTTTTTGCAACATTTTCGATATCTGTGAATTATTATTTCCTCTACTGGAAAATGCTCGTTAAGAGACGTTTGAGTTGGTTGACGCAGGACTTGCGTTTACTTGAAAAAATTTTTACGCTTGATAAAACAGCTCGTCAGCGTCACGGGGTATAGCAGGGATCCAACAGGGCTCTTCTAGCTGCGCTGGTGCTGTGCATGTCAGTGTATGAGATGAGAAGTCAGCTTACCACTCTACTCTCGAATGAATTTATTTTAATTTATTTCAAATATACGAGTATATATCCCGAGAGCGACACTGTTCAGTTACCTCAGCCATAGATAAGCTGATAGGAAAGATAGAATCCCTCCGAGAATCGTCCCCATTTTGCTTCTTTCAATTTTTACACTTACTTCACTATCTCTTCTTTTCTTCTTCTTCATTCTCAACTTGCTGTTTCTATGCGCAGGAGATCCTTTGCGGGAACACACCCTGTGCGGGAACACACCCTGTGCCTTATACTCAATAATAAATGGTCCTTTTTGTCCACTCCTTAAATCACATTTCATGTGAGTAGGGAGCTTTACACTAACTGCTAATACTCTGTGAGTAAAGTATTCACTATCCGCGCGCAGCACGTCGGTGTCCTGGGTGAGGGTGCAGGGCGAGGGCATCGTGCTGCATACCATCAAGCCTGCTGAAGACGCCAGCGGAGATGTCGTCCTCCGGTTTTACGAGTCCAAAGCCACCCGCAGTTCAGCAAAGTGAGTTTTATCGTTTCTTCAGTTATGAAGAATAAAATCAAGGTCTTCTTTTATTTTTATGCCATTGCTGTGCGTATGAAGATGTGCCTATTGAAATCTGTATCTTTTTTGACACCTGTTCCATTTCTGTGTTAATAAAGTCGCTTCTCATAATGTCGAGGTCTTCTTTCATTTTAATTTTTATTGTAGTCCTATGTTAAAGCTATGAAGACCAGTGGTACTGTTTGGTTTGGCTCATGAGACTGCTGCTAGCATTTAGTACCGAGTTGAATGATGTCTTACAGAAGAAGTAATTCAGTCTTTATAGGGGTAACTGGATCAACATGTATGGGAGGCAAACAGTTTTCGGCCATGAACCCACGCCGTAACTTCGTTGTCCTTCAGGCACATATTTTTGCTGTTTTTAGTGAGAAATACTCCGAAGAGCCTGGCACTAGGGCTCTGCGATTATAAATTATTTTCCCTGCCAATGAAGCGTTTTTTGTCTGTCTACTTGCATTCAGGCCTACTGGCATACTTCGTTGATATCAGAGAGCTTCATTTATTCTTTTAACATTCACTAATGGGCCATTTCAGCGTACATAACCGTCACTCGGACCTATATCCTGTCCCATGAAGCGAGAAGTTTGCAGCTCGATATGAGCTCTCCCTGCAACGAAGGTTCACATTTAGTTCTGACTTGATCACTTTTTACATGAATCATGGGCTCAATAGGTCTTATTCCCCCTACGATACAGCGCCTAGATCTACTTTTTTCTTTCTTCTTTTTGTTCTATTTCTGTATTCATCAAGCCCTGTTTGCTCGCGTCTATCGGTATTTCTAACAGTATATTTTTTTTAACCATGATGTAACCGTATTTTTCTCGTACCCAATTTCCAACGCATATTTCTCCTGCGTTCTTTCGGCAATTTCCGGTGATGCTGCCTCCGCATTGAAAAGAAACTATATATACCCATGGCAGTTTAATTTTTCAATATTTTCTAGCGTTTCAATAGTGTTATTCAAGCCTACTGCGTTATAAGCGTGTTAATAACTCTACCACCCTCTTCCTGTTTTATATCTCCTTTTGCATCGAATTCGCACTCAAAATAATAGAAATGTTTTGGTTCATCCCATTACTACTTTCATAACATTCCTATTCCTCACGGTCATATTTACTCCTACCTTTCACTTCAAAGTTCAGCCACCCACGTCGCCAGTCCAATCATACAAGCCGGATGTGTTGTATTAAGTGGCTGCTGTTCCATCCATTAGTTTTGAATACCTCAGTTTTCACTTCATTACTTTTGAAATAAATTAAGGAACGACAAACGGCATCTAATCTTGCAACCAAGTGATATGGTTTAGTGGTTCTCGGTTATAAGTGAATCCAGCTTGAGGAACGTAACTTCGATCTAAATTCTGTTGCTTAACTTGACGATATTTGCTAACAAACTTTCCCCACCAGTGTGGAGCTATCACTGCCCGTGACGTCCATCGTAGAGTGCGACGGCTTGGAAACGCCCGGCAGCGCCGTGAGCTTCAGCAGTGAGAGCGGGGTGGTCACCTTCACAGTCAAGGCATCGCCTTTCAGTATTCGCGCCTTCAGGCTCTCTTTTTAGTGGCGGAGTCACGGTCATTGAGAAAGAAAAGGGAAGACTGGACTCGTGGGGAGAGACGGCAATGAAAGAGAAAGCCATCTCATTAGTTCGTGATTTCTGTAGTGGGAAGCTATATTTAGATCTCATTCGCGTTCATGGAAACTTGGGCATCGAGGATGCGTGGGTGAAAAAATAACCCGAGAATCCCACAACGCGTTCGCAATTTTTGTCATTTAAAATAACTTCTTTTGATGACATATTTTAGATGGGAACAGAGGTAAGAAGAGAATGGTTTCAAAGACAAAGATGGGTAAGCGAATGGTTCTAGCACTAAATCCAGGTTTTAGCATTGGCATGCATCTTCAATAAGGTTAAGTGTCTTTATTAATTTCTTGAGGTTGAGAATGCACGGACAATGAAGATGTTAAGAGTGGACAATGTTACGTAAATAAACATATATAATTAAAAAATTCGAAACTTTGAGCCGAGGACATTCATCACCTTTTTCGAGGGGCCTGCTGTTGCATCTTATTTCCATGTAATATACATTCCTTTAAGAGTGATTTCCCTGCTCGATTGTAGGGATAGTTTGTAATTCGATAATTTACTGTGGTTCAAGTAACAGAGGTACAGGCTGATGCAGCTGTAGGCGCTATGCTCTAATAACTCGGAAAATGTGCCGCCTAGATGGGAGGTGCAGTGTAGTCGTGGTCCTTGTGCAATACCGAGATTCTATTTGCCAGTGCAAATTAAGCTTCCAGACAACTGGAATGATTCTTCGTCTCTTTGAATAATTGATGAAATACGTTATGATGCGTTCTTTCCATGGTGTCGTCAATATTGTGATGTGATAATTAGAACATGAACTTTCATGTTTCCCTATTGATATAGTTTTTGTTGCGATCTAAAGGGTCTTTTCTCTATTAAACGTTGTAGGGATCTATTATCTATCGAATTAATAACTATGAATTTACGTGAGTCCTCATAGTTAAATTTTGTGGCCTTTTTGTCACTTCAAGTGTTATTTTTATACCATTTACATACTTCAGATTCGTACCATATAAACGTACAATATATATTTTTATTCTAACTTAGCAAAAGCTATGGATATTTAATATTAGGATTAACTATTGCAAACATTACTCTGACCTTAGCAAAACCTATTTTTAAGTTTGTCAAAAATATCTGTAATTCTAAACGGTGGGCTAGAATCAATAATCGCGCTGTGCATTTCGAGGCTTCGGCGCTTGTCAGGTGTGGATCCAATGCTTGAACTGGCAACTGCATTATGGCATTAGTTTGTCTTGGTCTTTGCCCCGGAAATTTGGCCTTCTTTTGATGCCTGCAACAGCTCTGGAGATGCAATTGTCGACTGCAACAGCGCAAGCAGCAAAACTAGAGATTCCTAGTTCCTATTCCAATTCTTGAATTGAACTGGTATTTTTTCGGTTCATTTATTTATTTAACTTCGTATTCGTTAGTGTGCGAGCTTTATGGGATATAAGAACTTAATCGGTCGTAGTGTAGAACTGTTAAATTGTCTAAATTGTTCAACTTCGTGGTACTTATATTAAAAGTTCGCAGGTACCCTTTCGAAATTAGTGGCAGATCGCTGTCATATTATAGTTGCGTCGTAGCAGAATATTCAAATAGTTGTCCAAACCATTCTTCCAAAACGTCCCTTTCCTAGTGGATGAATTTCTTCTAGTTGACTAAATGAATGATTTATTATAAAATATCATTGTCAGTAATATCTCTTGCGCTTTGGTACAATGGTGGTGTTAGATGTAGGATCAAACTGTTTGATGTAGAGTGTAGGAGAAGAATGTTTATACGCTCACATATACGAACTGATCTCTTTGTGCATAAAACTCCGAGTAATGCGTGTTTTTTAATGGAACTTATATGGTAACGTTTAGTTGGGCCAAATTTCATAAAAAATTGTGCTTTGACTAACTAGACTAGTTTTAGAAGCGGGCCATGCGCATTATCACGCACAATGGGTGGATAGTTCATTGTACTAGTTTGCTTGGTTTGCGGTCAGGATCTTTAGAGGCGGTGTCACTTCCATTAATGGAACCATTCGTATTGGCGTCATATAGGTTAAGTAAGGCCTCTGTATTTTAGGGAAAGGCTCTTTTTCGGGTTTCATTGGGTTGAGGTGGAAAAATGAAATAGACTTCATAAATACTTTCATTCTTCATAAATACACATCAACGCTATAACAATGTTTAACCTGCAGCTTTTGTGTGATTTGCTACAAAATTATGTACAAATTGTTTTAGTCAGAACCGCCAAATTACTAATCCTTTTGGTAAGAAAAACTGCAAAAATACTATTATTAACATTATGAAATTCGATCATATAATCTAATGCTATCAAAAGAAGAGACATAAAATGCTGAGAATGCAGTATAAAATCAATTATAACGAATGGGTAATCTGATACGAAGAATTCGAACATATTAACGGTATCCCAAAAAATGGGCATTGCATCAAATGATGGAAAATGGGAATAGCATGACAGAATATGTGAAATATATCACAGAAATGAAATGAGTTTAGGAAAACTGGAATCGAATCACAAGATGGGAAATGAATACGAAAAGTGTGAAATGAATAAAAGAAAACGGGAAGTACATTGCAGAAAATGTGAAATGTATCACAGAAAACGGGAATTACGTCAAAGAAAATAGGAACTACATCACAGAAAATAGGAAATACAATAAAGAAAACGGGATATACATCACAGAAAATGTGAAATGTATCAAAGAAAATGTGAAATGATTTTCAGAAAATGTGAAATGATTCACAGAAAATGTGAACTACTTCACAGAAAATGTGAAATGATTCACAGAAAATGTGAAATGATT
>VOMN01116581.1:0-27427 GCA_014899125.1 Orchestia grillus
CAGCAGCCTCTGTCAGTTATGGTACCATGCTAAATGTACTGAAGAAGGATTTAAAGCTATCACCCTACAAGAATAGTAAAGCTCAACTACTGTCTGATCACACAAAAGCCAAAAATTGGGTCGAGCAAAGCTCCTTAAAAAACTGAGTGATGGCACTCGGACTCCAGTGTCGTGGACTGCCGAATTTTTTTTCACTGTGTGAGCAATCCACTACTACCAAAATGACTGCCTATAGCAGCAACTAAGCAAGACATTTCCATTGTCCAATTAGCGCTGAATTTCCTTACGCTCAATACTTATATCTTTGGGAAGATTTCCAGCTCCTACAGGTTTTGTCACTTATGTTAATACATGATTATTTTGTCTTGTAAGTTTATTCATTTTTATTGTGTTGCGAAAACGTGTAACAGTGCTTGCTTCACCGCAATTTAGTCTAGACGAAGTCCGCAGAGGAGAAGAAGATCGTAGAAGGTTTGACGAATCACGGGTGCTCGGGAGATCGTGTTGCACGACCGGCCCCCGGGTGTTATTAGCAAGAGGAATCGTGTTGTTCCTAACAGGCATCGGCATCCTGTTTTATGTATGTACACTAGACCCTTCTTATAACTGATTTTGTCTCCGGAGCGTTGCTCCGTGTCCTACTGTGTGCACTTCATGCTTTGGGTAGAATCTTCGCGCAAGTGAACGAGGAGTCCAACCTTTCCGTTTAGTGATCCTTTTCCTAATTTCTGCAGTTGGAACAATGTTTTGATTTCTAACTGTATGTATTGAGCTCAGCTATTGTTGAGTGCGAAGATATAGTAACAACGCTTCCTGTAAACTATCTTGCCATTTTTTGACCAAGGATATAATTGAGCGTTAAGGAGCTATGTATCTGTAAATCTTTTTAATTGTAATGAAATCATTCGGCTACCTTGTTCCTAGGGATTTCACTTAGTGAATTGCTAAAGTACCGTTCAGATCATTTAAGTTGCAGAACTTTACTAAAATGGTCATACTACTAAAGCTGTACTCTAAACCTTGTGGCTTCTTTTATCGTACGTACTTCTAAGACTGATGTTTTTTTCAAATGAAATTAGTTCTGATACTGGTGCAAACATCATGCATCCCCTCATAGGTTGTCTCCGAATAATGCATTTATTGCTCATGCAAGTCAATTAGCATTCGAGATGTCCACGAATTTGTGGGTAAAGAAATATAAAAGACCTTAGTAACCGTCGTTGCAAGTTTCAATTGTTATTATTTTTTTTATGGAGAACACTTGCAATAGATGACGTTTTGAATTTCCATTTTTTAATTGGTTGAAGTTTAGCCTTCCTTTTTTAGTCCGCAGTTCATGTTATATGTTTTGTCTATAGTAATATACTACCCACCAATCAGTTCATAGTCATAGCTGAGTGCTAATAAGACCATAAGTTTTAATACAAATTAAGTTATGCGCGTGTGCTGTGGAAGAATATCCCAAGGCGCTCTAAAATCAATAGTTTTCATGTTCGCGCATTCATGTCTCAGTATATGCTGTCACCTTTTTCTAACCTTATGTAACAATCAAGCATTTTATCACTTTATAACGTGCCAAACAGTTCTACAATTATTGAAATCCAACAATCTTAAATTCAAGGTTTAAATGCTTGAACGTTCCATTTTTTTTTCGCATAATGAAAAAGTTAGCTTAATAGATTTTTATCAGTTGAATGATGGGAGGTGTTTTCGTGATTGACTAACTCATTGGCGATGGGTCGGTATTGTGTTATGTACATATGAATACCTTTCAAGGTTGTCAACTGCGTTGGTTTTTTTCTATCAGTAAAAGTTATATTTCATAACAGTTACGGTATTTAGTGCTTTTTTTGTGTTTCTGTTTGCACTCAATGAATGGGTTCAGGAGCGGAATAGAGACAGTGAAAAATTCAAAACTCCTGTTTCTCATAAGTAATTATAATGCAGTCTCTTCGAACCGACCTGGCGATTAAAGTGATACAAAGAAAAATTCGGTGAAGTTTTAAGTAGTAATTTCAAAGATTTATGAGCTGTTTCGACTCCTAAGGTCCATCGTATGAAGATTCTCCTCATTTGTGATGTAAACAGGTTCTGATTAGCGCACGAAAATGATTCAACGAAATTTTCGTGTGTCTGTAAATATTTCATGATTTATACATACACTGTGACTCCTTCAAGCCCATCTTATTGAGTTGCCTAGATTTTACGTACATAAATCATAATTGACTAGAAGATTGATGGGTGATAAACATATAGGAAAATCAAAACACGTATAATCAAGTTAAAATATATTTCTCTTATACTTGAGTGCCTGCTTTGAGGAACAGCACTCCTGGTACTAACATTCTAAGTTTTATGTTAGCCGTATTTTACCTGTAGAACAAGACAGATGAAACTTATTTGCAAATCAGTTTTTCACTAATCGTGAACACGAGCATTATTCGAATATGAGTTTGAAACACTTTTTCCTTAGATTCGATGAAAAGTTTAAAGGGTACCGTCCATTGATACGGTCTGCATGTCATTTCTCTGAGTACTAAAACTAACGGCTATTACCTGGATAACCGGCTCAACTTTTTCTATAACTCATACGTTGGCTGTCCTTAACCTTTGGTAAGTTGATTTCATCGAAGCGAAAGTAGAGTACAAGCAAATAAAATTTGATAAAACATTTGTGGTGATATACAAGAAATAATTTCTTATTTAGTTATTCGCGTCAGATTATTTCCGGATGTGCGCATTCGTACGGATACAGCAAAGGAGTTGGCCAGTAAAGAAGTTTGTGTTATGTATCTATTCAAGATGAACTAACTTCCTTGTTGCTCCTGTGATGACGCTGTTGTTCGCAAATGGCGCCACTTTCTAACGAACCTGCTGAGTATGATAGCTTTTGCAGTAGCAGCACCGAACTAGAATGCAAAATATACAGTATGTAGTATACATGAAACGTGTATAATACAAATTATATTTAAAATATTTAGTTGCGCTCACTCATGTCATAAGCGTCTTATTTGTGAGGCTGGATCTTGGTTGTTTCAATTTCAGCAGCGCTTTTGTGTTTCACTTGAAAAGTTGTATTTGAAGATTGTTTGCAATGCTACGTTGAGTAAATTTTTTATGGGCAATTTACCGGAAATTTGAACTATTTGCGAACTGTCTTTTTTTTACACAACTCTAATAATGATTTGTGTTCATGTGTGCTGTTTTTTAATAGTCTGTAGTAGGTTCATGATCGTGTGTTAAGTACGCTGTACAATAACGACGCGTGCTTGATACACAAAGTTTTTTTTTACTGCGAATTAATATCGATTTGAATTAGCTCCAACTACTGTGTAATATTGCTTCGACTAACGAAGAAATTTTCTGATGTGTTTAACGAATTTCAGAAATTCTGGAATATATGTACATACATATATATGTCCGCTCTTCTAAAGTACAAGGACAACTTATTTGATGCTTAGTTTTGTGATTTATTTAAGAAGTAAAAGCCATCATAGTCATGCATGCACAATAATTGACATGGTGTAAGTTTTTAGAACGCACAGAAATTATGAGGATCACTCCATTTCGTGGAAATTTATTTTTTTTGTTTCTTAACTGCGCTTCAACTTATTTATGTTTAAGTTAGTGTTTCTTATCATCGGTTGTATTGTAAAATGATTCCAATACTAAGATAGAATTCCGTACGGAGCACTGAAAAATCCTGGATTGTTATCAATTATTATCTGGCTGTTTGGAGAATGAGAGTCCGCATCTTTACAGTGCTCTTTAAAGCAACAATTAATTTTTCCAGTGAAAGGTTTCTAAATCATGCAAATATAAGCTTCGCTCTATCAACAGACTTGAAAGTCTTTATTTTTAACTTCAATTGAGAGTTTCACTGCTATTTTTATCTTATAACTTGATAACTAATACGTTGTTATGAGTAGTTTGACTAAGCGACCTGGGAACTAGAGAAAACAGCTGTTGTCTAATTCCCACATAATTCTCTTTTTTTTAGTATTATATTTTTTTGGTAATATTTTAGTAACTTTCTAAGATAATTCTTAGGAACGAAGGTTGAGTAAAATTGTGTATACGTAAAGAATGAAACTTCCTGTCTGCCAGCCGGTTATACTCGTATTGTCTAGATCTGTATATGCAGGGAACAAAAAATTTACACACTCATAATACTGTATCGTTGAATTTCTCTGTGTTCAGTTCATAGTCGGCTCCGGCCCAACCTTAATGGTGGCGCTTACCGGAGTGCCTCGAGAGTTTTCACGTATTTTACGAGGGACTCAGGCTTGTCTTGGTCTGTAATGGCATTCCTTCGCATCAGTTTTACGCTGGCCTGAGTTGAGCCTCGGGTGTAATCAAGTGGATAATGCGTCATCTGGCTTCATTACACGTTGAAAATGTTTTAATTGTAAATGTTCAACATGTGAATAACATATGAGCTTCAAGAAGCGTATACAATTGGGGTTTTAAGTTCTCTCGTTTGTGTATGAAAAGAATGAAATGCCTGCATTTGTCTCGAAGTACGAGTTCGCCAATGGTAAATGCTATTCAACTATTTAAATTGTCGGTCTTCCATAACACAACACAGCACTGATACCTTACTTAAGTTTCAGTCAGGCGGATAAATGAACTTCGGACATTGTTTTGTTCGAGTTACGTCCAGTTGTGTCTCGAGCAGCTTTTTTGTCTCATAAACTAAACAGAGGAAGTGCCATTCAAGGAAGATGATAAAAAAGAACTTCGAATGAACATTAATATGTTCGTGATTTTAGGTTTCGGGTTGCACGGCGGTGTAATAATTTACATCGCTACATATTCGTTCTTCCTATTTATGCTAAAATCGTCTCGTATACCTCACATTATGAAGAACGTGTCATTCAGGTTGATGGATTTAAATTTTACAACCGTATGAGACATTTCCCTATAAATGTTTTCTGACACAACCATAAAATTATATATTTTGCATACTAAAAACTTGTATTTTTCGAGGAAACTTAGCAGTTTTCTGTCCATCGGTCAGCTGCTTTGACCATTGATGATATGAAGGAAGGCTTACCAATACACGCAGCTCCTGTTTTCGTCGGTTGAATTGGAGTTGCCGAGCCTCGAGAGAGGCGGCAAAAGACCTCAAGCTTTGAGGAGCCCTGAGGCTGTGCAGCCGCTCCGAAGCTTCGCTCTTTCTATTCCTCTTTTCCTGGTTCTCTCTCCAGCCACTGACGCCATCTTGTTTGGGGTTCCATGCTGTGTCTTTCGCACCTTTTTTGTAACCCGGGCTCTCAGAGGTCCACTCTTTATTTTCCGTGAATATTTTATGGCTACTTTTTCTGCTTAGGGCTATTGTGCGGGGGCCCCTTCCCGCCAACATCACCAGCGCTGTGGCTCGTTTTTATCATCTATGTTTTTATAGCTTTCACTTATTATAATTAGAGTAATAATATCGTCTTAAAAGCCTGCATGATAAGTTAGAAGTCCGCATGGCACGTTCATTTCTTTTATACTGTCAGGAGTATGTTAATTAAGACAGTATATAATTTACATGCTCGGTAAATTTTTAGGCTGAGAAGTTTTATGTATATTTAATTTTAGGCGCGATTTACGACGCTTTCCTCGCTGGTCCATCGTTATTGTGGAAATTTCGACTCCAACCGTTATGCGAGTGAAGTATCTGTTCAGTCGTTACTGAATCTGCGTTACATTATTCATGTAATCGCTGCTAGAAATTTGTAGTAAGATTCTCATGTATTTCTCAATAGCCCTTGCATTAATATTTGTATTGAATATCTACATCTTACCTTATAAGTAAGGGTTAATCTACATCTTATGAAAATGTCCTATTGTTGCTCGTAGAACTTGCTTCATATTGTACATGTGGATTGTTTTACTATTGTTACTTTTTCATTGAGCATGATTTCATTTTTTACCCTGATCGAATGTCTTTCATCAACTTTATGGAGAACCACTCTAAAGGTACGTTTTGTTTTTTATTATATATGGTCTATTATACACGTACCCTCTATTTAATGAAGACGCTTTTACTGTGCATCTCATTAGTGGATTTGATTCGAAGATAACTTGATCCTGTGGTTTGTGATTGCGGTTCACTGGTGCTGCAATTAGGGATGCAAAGCTCAGTACATCATGCATGCAACATTTGGCGTGCAAGGGCCGAGCTTGTTCCTTGATTTGGTATTGATTCATCTCGTGTTCTGGTAACAAGGCTGCGTGTGTGAACAATAAAAGCACATGCGAGTAATCGACTCCTGAGGCACATACGGAGGCGACGGGCCTTACAATCGAGTGATCAGGGCTTCTTTCTGGAGGTTGATTGCTCTTTGTGGTGGCCTATGCAGACTTCGATTCGTGTTCTTCTTTTCTCGTAAATGTAACTTGAGCGATCATGTCCGGGAAGAAAACGGAATAGGACATGTTGATTAAAATGTGGAGGGTAATTGGAAGTATGGAGTACGTTCTTGATATTTCCGTTTTTTTTTGGTGTAATCAATTATATTGTCAATATGCTGTAGTATACATATGTACCGATGGGTTAGGTAGTCTATTTAACTTCATCAAAATTTCGCTGTAGGAATTTACATTCTTCACCGTACAATGTATGATATTGTTGATCCGACAGTATTTAGAATATTTAGAATCAAGTTTCACCCACCGCGTTACGCTATTTAATCATAGATGATACTATTCTACAGCGTCAATAAATACAGCTTCAATCGTGTTCAAATCTTATAGATACGTTCTATAGATCTTGAGGAAGAGCTTTAATAAGGAATGTATGTCACACTTGTAGTTAATTAGTATCAGATCTCGTCGAGTAGATAAGGCTTTTTTAACTTTTTTCAATTATCCGTCATTCTTTTTATACATTTCACAATTCAGTTATGATGATTTAAAGGTGAGGAAAGTGTTTTGAGTAATATTGATTAAATTAAAAGTAGCTGATGAAAATAGGGTGTTAGTAATACAGGGTCATTTCAAAGCTTAAACCTATTTTTAATTGAATATTTTTAGTGAGTTATATTTCAACTAAAGTTTTTTATGACTTCTCTGTAAAATGAACAATTTTTTTTGTGCACCGCAAAAAATCAGCAACTAAACATGCTTCTCGTGCGCTTCGTATCGTATCCATAATCAATTATCCATCCATTTTCATCGGTATATTTTTTTAGATTAAAATGCGAAAACACGATTAAGATGTTCATATTCTTTCGTGATTGATGACGACAGAACCAATTAATCGCATTATGGCGTACTAGAAAGTTTAGAGGAAGTTTTGACTCATCTTGCGTACCTCATTTTCCTTGAATGAACGCAAACCTTGATTCTATGTAGTCTAACTTTAGCGTCGGAGCAACGACAGTATTGTTAACTATCATTTTGGTCGCCGAAGACTGGCTTTTTCACCTCCGTTCGATAAGGCGACGGAAAAATTACACTGGGATGGACGTAACTGTGGAAAGCTCTGTCACCCGTGTGGATTTCAGTTTTTCATAAATTAGGATCCCGGTGTCATTAAATAATGAGCTGTTGGTGTCGTCAACAAAAATGTTACGAAGTGTTCATGGACTGTTCTTTACATATATCGTTAGATTATCTCTGGCTTGCATCTTCATTGCATATTGGGAATTTGTAAGCTCCCCGGACGAGAAATTAGTCCCGAATAGTTTTTCGAGGGTCGGTTATGGAGGAAGAGGAGGAGGGACGATCGTATTCTTGAGCTGTTTCGTCTGCATAAGTGCGTCCTTCACAGTTGAGGTATGCGTCCAATTGAATTAGCATGGCTATATTAAGCTGCTAGATAACCGAGTTTTGTCATTCGTACAATATCTGAATGAAGAAAGTCATGTTGGTTTACCTTCCTTTCAGGATGAAAATTGCTGAGTGGATAGGGCTAGAACTGTCATTAATTAGCAAGACTGTTATTCAACAAATATCAGGTATTTAGATCAGCCAGCTAAATCTCCAAACAAGAACATAACAGAAAATATGTAGGACACGTAGAACGAGACGTCGAGTAGATCGTCCACATACTGTGACCGCATTAAGAGATCAGTTGAAGCACGAGTGGTTTAAAATCGACCAGGTGTACATTAGGACACTTGTGGACCCCATGCCGCGCAGAATCGCCATTATTCGTGATCGTCGAAGTCGTGCACCAAATTAGTAGCAGGTCGCTAATTTTTTGTCCGGCGAGCTACTATCACGTTCATGCTGTACAGCCAAGGTTATGAGCATAAACCTGTAGTATTGACACAATAGAGATTAGTTATGTGTTCTGGTTTGCTATGCACGTCATAAACTTATCTTAGTCACTGCGACCAACGCAAGTTGGATTTTATGACTTATGATAGCTTATCGAAATACCATTTCCATGTACCTTACGTTTCAGGTCGTACTGATCGATTCACTGATTTTTATGTTATAGCTTACCGATATGATCACTGCTCAAATACGCGTACATTGTGGAAGTTAACATGGTAGTTGAGTGTTGAATAATCGTTTTCTGTTTCTCCTCGGCTCTATTTACTTGTAAATAAGGTTGAAGCACTGCAATTAATTCAAATCACCTTAGCATCTGAGTCACACTTTGGTCCATTTTTCTGAGACACAGCTTTGCTCTCACAGTTAGTGAGCCTGCGATCTAATCTCATGTGACTTATTACTTGACCGCTGGGTGTTAGTCCGCGTCAAGTGGGAGTGTCGCTGGACAGCAGGGGGCTAATGAATAGTGTCACACAGGCTTTTTTTTTCAACTAGCTTCACTGTGCATGAGGGATAACTCCAAATTTAACTATTCATATACATGAGTGATAAATGTTTTTTGTCAGCCTCTGGAGTGTATGGAAAAAGATGAAATACTCAATGCATTCATTTTCAGTAAAGAAATTCAGGAAACAACATCAACAGTGTATAGAAACATTATTTCTAAGAACGTAAGATTATTGCTTCTTTTACAAATCGATTATAAACTGAATTTTCTATTGAACTGGGATAATTCACTGTCACGTGCATCACAACATTAAAAAATAAAATTTGATTTTTTAGGTCAGTAATGCCTCAATAATGTTTTATTGTCCTACTTTATTGTTTAACTATGTTTTAATTTTTCAAAGAACGCTGGGATCTCTAGTATGTAACTTCAATTATAACTCATTTGAAGAATGCTACAATTTTCAACCCAGACCCTCGTTAACAGTAAAACATGATGGGCTATTAGAGTTCTACGTATTGTTATGGAGATGTGTATGAACAAAAGCGAACACATGTCCTACGTATTTGTTTTGCCTCACCTCAGTCTATTGTGTGCGAGAGACGTGACGCTTCAGGTCCCGGCCGCCGATCCATCTCCTCGCCAGCGACGTGCTGAGCCTCCTGCTGCCCGGTGCCTCTTCGACCTATTGTTTCCCGCCTCCTGAGCGTCTTAGGCCTCTGCGGCAGATGGCGAGTGTGTGGCAAGGCTTGGCCACACGCTGGTCACCAGTGGACGGTGTATAATATGCTTGCTACTCGCCGGTCATGTGCTTTCAGACAATGCGCTGGTGGCTGCAATGTCGGAAGTACACTACACAAATACCACACTCTGGTGTCAAGTGGGTTGCAACACCAAGCCAACTGCCTGTGGTTCGATGTCTGTAAACAATACGCTCGCCACACGCTGCTGGATGACAGACGGCGGCATCTACTTGCTGCACGGGAGTCGTTGGTGGACAGAGAAGGAACTACTCGCGGTTGTGGATTGCTTTTCACAAATCCAACAATCGCCACCCTTGAGTGGCGTGCGAGTAGTGTAGCTCGTTATTTACTGCGTGGTTGCCACATTTTGGACTACGAAGCTATAGCCGCGCGTCGGACTAACAGTGTGTATGTAGAACTATAATTGTTATGTGTACACGCTTGTGCTTATTTGCGGTAAATATGTTACTCTCGATACCAGATGGTACAATGGACTTGAATGTGTTTTGTTTGTAGCTATCGCTCGGGGTTGGCTGAAGGCCTAAATTCTTTAGCATAGAATGTGCCTTCAAGAATCACGCCTGCAACAAAACCAATGATACAAATGTGTGCCTGGATGACTAGTGAGTAATGCACAACGAGTACGCTACGTGTATTTGATAGCTATAAATCACACTGAGCACTGGTACGGAAATTACACTGTCTAATGTTTCCCTCAAAAGCATGTAATTCTAGATTGCTTAGCGTAAAATGAAGGAAAAGCTAATGAACGTTTGCTAGTAATTTTTTCATAACAATCAGGTTATCAGTATCTGCATCCCTTCCAATTTAAAAACAGAGAATCGAATTTTTTTGTTGACTTCCTGAATTTAGACTTGATGAGTCTCATCTCTCATTGATAACTAATTTTTGATGGCTGCAAGCTTCGTCATATTCTGATATTTTGCTGTGAAAAGGAAAAGTCATTTTAAGTTTTTGCTTAGTTATGATTAAATTCAAAGAGTTTAATTCATGAATGTTGTAATGCTTACCGATTGTATCATAAATGAGATAGTATATGAAGACTAAAACGTTGCTTCTTGAAGTTAAGCATCTGAAGGACTATCATGATATGATAATTCCGGTCTCAGTCAACCCTCTATGTCCAGTTTCTTATTTTCGTAAATTAAATAGTAAAATGCACTTCCTGTATCACTTTTATTCTTTTTCCGGATGACTGTTCCTTTTGATCGAGAATCTCCCCAAACAATACCGCAGAAAAAATTAATCAAATAAATCAAGAACTAGGAAAAGTCTCCATGTGGTTAAAAGCTAATAAAATCTGCATCAATTTAAGTAAAACGGAATGCATACTTTTATGGCACAGAAAAAATTTCAGCTCTAGCAAATAACGATGGGAAATTGTATAATGGAAGAAACTGATCACTCAAAGTTTCCAGGAATAATCCTTGACAAGCATTTGACTTTCAGCGAACATACATCATTCATTTGCAAAATAACTTTCGAAATCGATTGATATAATGTGCAAAGTAAAAAATATATTGCCAACTGATATCTTAAAAATCCTATATCATACACTTATTCACCCGTTTCTTCATATGTAATAGAAGCATGGTATGGGACAGAAACTAAACGAACAAAGTTTTTACTCCACATAAAAAAGGCGTAAGAGTTATTGCTCACCTAAACTATATTGACCACACCAACGACTTTTTCGGATGCATGGTAATTTTGAAATCTCTCGGCTTTAATCAATTTTCGCTGGGAAATTTTATATTTAAAACCATTTAAACCAGTAATGACCTAAATCTCCATGAAACAATTTCTGCTCAATTTCGTCCCGAAGATCATGTCACTAGGAATTGTAGTGAATTAGAACTTTCTAATTACTCACACGCTCAATCCCATCACTGCGTTCTCTTTGCATGCACTAAATTCTAGATTTCCATTCTTACAAAAATATAACAAAATTAATCATTTAAATTATTTAAGAATACTCTCGAGGCTTACCTTCTCTCGCTGTGTCGAAAGAATATGCTTAAGTCTGCGTACGTCGACCTACGAGGATACCCGTGCTAATATGGGCATGTAGTAGTCCTTTACTGAATTGCCAACTCATACCATTTATGTACCTTAATTTTTTTTTTAAGCTACTTCTCTCGCTTATTGAAGGAATATACATACGACCATGTACGTCGACCTATAGGGATATGCACTAAATATATATATGTCTGTAGTCTCTTATTTTAATTGCTAATTTATATCATGTTTGTACCCTAATTTCTAATTTTAAGCCATTCATTCAGCTATTGCAACTTAAATAGTTGTGTGTAACTTTAAGCTTTTTTTTATTAATCATTGATGTGCCGTACATTGAAGATCTTCATTTCTATATTGGTTGCCCTAGAAGCCTTGTAGCTTATTAGGGCCCACAAGTTCTGTATATTCTCATTCCGGTTTTTGGTCAGTTCTCATTTGATGGTAAACCTGCGTTTGATGTAAATTACTTGTGGTAAATAATTTTTAAAATTATTTCTCTACCGAAGATCACACTGAAAATGTATTGTCAATATCACTTTTGTAACTCACATGAGTCATCTGGTAACTGAAGAAGACTCAGACCCTAAAAATCAGAGCCTCAGGACCCTCAAGTGAAATCTGCTTTGAACGTGCCCAGAGCAGCCCTTTTGTGAGGAGGTATCGTTTTCAAGAAGCCATCTATTCAAGAAGCTCATAGATGTATGAATATGCAAAGTCACTGACAGTGATCCATTACAAGAACCTCGTATTGTATGGGATATCTACTCCTCAGATCGGGCGCGCGATGAACTGGTCGAATACAATGAAAGTTGGATAGCTTCCATAGATGAGCAACGCTTCTAACGACCACTGCTCGAATGCTTTGCATTAGCAATGAAGATCATGAGATAGCTCCTGCCTCAGTCAACCCTTCTATGTCAAGCAATAATTGAAGATTTTTTGACATCCATCCTCATAGAGTGGCTGTATGAAAGCGAATTGCCTTGTTGATTCGGGCTGTGTTCAATCTAAACCGCTCTAAAATCTAAAATAATCTTTTCATTTCAAGCAACTGAAATATTTAATTGTTTATTTTTCGATTATGTACGTTGTATGTATATCGATCGTAAAAAAAAGGTCGGATCTGTTTGCTGATTCTTACTTTTTATATTTTGTGTCGGAGCATGTGCCTCTAGAGTCATTTTTGGGGAGTACACAATAACCAAGTACAGTACATGGTATATCACAGATAAAGTCTTACACTAATGCTACAGGAAATTTTGAGCGTTGTCGGTTCTATCCGGAATTTAAAGGACGTGTCTCACAACATAATTTCATTGTTTTGTTTAGCTGGTTTGAGTGTATTAGTACTCAGGTGACAAGTGTTGTTTAGTTTGTGTTATTTTGTTTAATTATGTGTCGAAAAGTGTACTGCTTGTTTTAGAGCACTTCGGTGAAAAATATTCTAAAGTATTTAGCTAAGGCTACTTATTTTTCGACGGTGGTTATTAGTGCCTCAATTAAAAGTAAACATCCTCTTTTCAAATATTTACGTATTTTTTTGCTTTTTATGTTCGTTTATTAATGCGACTGGTAGCTTGTTCGCTACCTGGCGAAGTGGGAAAGGGCCGATTATTGCTGCCTTCATTGTGCAGCACAAAGAAGAGGCAGGATGCCGTGAGAGGATCAGCGCGACAGTGACAGAGGGAGCTTAGCACCAATACAGAGTAAACAGAGTCATTAAGCAGCAACTCTTTTCTTCTGCATCCTTCCCGGCCATCGTCGCCTCTAGCATCAAAAACCAACACAGCACGGTAAGGAGCGTGGAATCCCATATCTTTTCTTCAGTGAAGGATGAAAGGACGAAACGTCTTTTGGACAGTTGAACACCTGTTGCTTCCTGTGCTTTGTGTTCAATGGATGAACGTCATCTGCAGCGTTGTGTCTAGGGGAAGTGAACGTAAAAATTAAGTTTATTGAGGATTGTGTCTTACTTTCGCGTAGCCAAACCGAGTCTAAAGTTGTGTAATTTTACGAAAGTAAGGCCTTCCAAATGTATCGAGTTTCATTAATTATTTAATATTTTATCAAATGCTGTGACAGGTTTCACTGGATAATTTAGAGCTCCGTAGTAGTATACGCACATCTGCGTCGTAGCCTTTCTCGATTCAAACTATTTAAAATGTTTGTATTGAGATTGACTAAGATTTCAGTGCGAGGTCATCGACGGGTTTTCAGTGCAGTGAGCACAAATTACAAATCGTCATGAAACATCCAATATATTGACGCGCAACTAAATTTATGTTCCGTGGTTGCTTTATCCTCACTTCATGGCTAGCTTTAAAAGCAGAAGGTGCCTCAGAAAATACTGAAAAATATGTACTCCTTAATAATGGCATGCAAGTGGATGAGCTCAGTTTTTGTCAGCTCGGCGATTTGTCTTACTCCTTATTAATTGAAGTGAAAATACCACCTCACGACTTCGCTTTGGAGTCCATGCAAGGGACGCGCTTCGGCTAGCTCGCTAGGCCATCCTTCAAACAAATGAGGTTACTTAACACCCCGCTCTTTATTGGCAGGTCAGAACGTCTAAAATATGCATGCAGTGCACTCCTTGAAGTTCATTGAGCCCTGCACGTACGCTGGACTTGATAAGTTGCAGGCATGATGTATTCCTCGCATCCTCCAGCCAGGCTATGATTTATGCATGTTCTTTTGATCGAAATATGAAAAATTTCGTTGCATATTTTGCAGTTATGCATGCATGCATAAAATTGCATGGTGGGAAGGAATCAATCACGAGCTACGCCAACTATATTCGCAATTTGGATATTTTGGTGCATAGAAAATTTGTCTTCGTATCCATTCATTTATTATCATTGATTTCATCAAGAGTTTTTGCGCCATTGAAATTGAAAATAAATCAGTTTTCGAGTCTACTATGACGTTTTCTTCCTGGTTGAATTTGTTGAGATACGTGAATATAGCAGTCAAGGAATCTCTGCTTACCACGGTGGCTGTTCACCTATGCTGCAAATTTTATTTTCGCACTAATATTTACAAGACTTTAGTTTGCTATTAAATTATATGTCCAATGAAATTGCCTTCCTATTTACAATAATTGCAATATAGCTCGTTTTGTTGACTCAGAACTAAAATTTAGTCAACTTCTGCGTCTACGGCAATTTACTCCTTGTTTTTTAAATTGTTGCATTTTTCTTCAGATTGTCTCTTCTTAAATTATAGACGCCATGTACTCAGAGACATAGTTAAAGTACGTCTTCCCATATAACGATTCCGCAAATCCCAGGGATATCGCAATGACTCGCAGCATCTTCCGCTTAACTGGTCCCTGCAACCTGTTTTATGTTCACTCTTTGAAAACGCTAACTCTTCATTATATTTCTGCTTTCGATATCGTAGGAGTGAATCCTGATTGTATTTCAATTTAAGCTCTGTAGTTGAATTTTGTCGCATTTTTAGTATGCAAATACTACTACTACTACCAAATAGTGAGTCATACTTAATCTCATAACTTCATTTGTATTTTTTTCTACGAGTACAATGATTTATGAACAGGCTTCGAATTTTTATGTAGAATAGGCTATTTTAACCTGCATCAACATATTGTGGTTTTTGCATTTCATACTTCGAGCATGTAAGCGTTTATCAGGAAATGGCTATCTTTTTGCTTGCAGTCAATGTTCCGTTGGCTGGTTTATGACTTGTTGAAATTGCGACGGCGTACAACACCTGAAAATTATTAAGATGTTTGACCACAGGAGCTGTACTTAATTCGCTACTTTGGCTTGTATATGCACATGACCTTCAAGAAGACTTAGTTTTAGTGCCAACATTTCTTAGGTCCGATGTCCGACTTCATATTTGAGTTCTGGAGGGTTACAATCCCGACTCTTAACTCTCTCTATTTACGGGGCGCATCTCACCAAGAGGAACTCATTCTGCGAGTAATTGTTTCTGCTCGGCATCTCTCAAATTATGCATCTCTATGGCCACCATGCAATAATGTACGTAATTTTATTCATGAAGAACAAAGTTCTTGCGTGTTGATATAAGGACAGGTCTCGTATTCTTGTGCAGCCCGTTTTGTGGTAAGCATATGCAAGTTATGATTGTGAGAAACGTGCTCACAGCTTTGAACGATGTGATTCGAGTCGAGAATAGTTTTGGTTGTATAATTGCAACTCCCAGGGTGGTATGCTGAATAGGATTATTTTTTCCCCCGCTTGGTGGCTCTGTTGTTACCTCGTGTGTAGGTCGGGTCCAGAGATATTCGCGAATGGAGATATGCCAACAGCCTCTTTCTAAGCACTCCATTTGAACAAATTATCTCGGACAGATCTTCTGGGAAGAGTTAGCTGTGCTCGTTATTAGAGTTTATATTTAATTCCATTTTAGAATATGTTTATTCATGTGATCCATCTTCTCACGGAAGCAGCCAATGTATCTTGAGCGAGGTATTTAGCTAAGCAATCGTTTGCATTCTCGTTTTCGTTTCTCGTCGGCTTCCCGTTGGAAGATGATCTTTATTAAATCTAAGTACCGTTTTTCAGTAGGCAATTCTGTCTCTTTGTGTAATTGTTCATTGAATGTCATTGGCTCCTTGTATGTAACGTGAATTTTGATTGTGTCAATCATTTTTTAGATTCGACTTAACAACTATTACGTTGTTTGGGTTATTCAAGCTTGGTATTCGCGCTGACGTTAATTGAATAACAAAATATTGGATTCA
Organism: Orchestia grillus; assembly: GCA_014899125.1. Taxonomy (NCBI): domain Eukaryota; kingdom Metazoa; phylum Arthropoda; class Malacostraca; order Amphipoda; family Talitridae; genus Orchestia; species Orchestia grillus. The sequence goes on from VOMN01116581.1 coordinate 16,238, forward strand.
TTCACATGTGGATACTGTTTTCCCATCAGTTTCATATTCGTCGCTTGAAAAACCGAAAACCGTGATTTTGGATTGCGAAAGATTACTCAATAGTTATTCAATGCATTCATTTGTTTAAATTCGACTGCAATTCATCAATATGAATTCCATAACCCAGGGCGATGACTTCAAATTCCATAATTTTATTAGTTGGTTCCTGAGAAATGCATGTTTTTTGGCCTCGCGTTTCGAGTCTAACCCTACATATGCTCTGTATCTTATGTATACTACGTAAAATTTCATATGCATTGTTGATCATATATGTATTTCAATAAAATCTTCTACATTAAATTTAGTCTAATGGACAATCACAACAATTTAAGGAGCTCACCATAGCCTTGATATAAGTCCTGTCTTGGCTATGAGAGTTGAATTGAGAATGGAGACTTGAACGACGCTCAGCTAGCGTTCCGAGCCTACATTTGTTACTACAGGGCTACATGTGTGTAGCACTCGCCTATGCTCAGCGGACTCGCTTACTTCATATATAAACCCTACCGCAGGCATTTCTGCCCGTAGCACNCGTTGGGGGTTTGTGAAGCTGAATGCTTTTACAAGTGGAGTTATGCTCATGCGTTGTGTATTGTTTCTACTTTCTAATGGGCTCGGTGTATATGTACAGGATGCCGGAATTTGCTATCCTTTACGTTCTTGGAGTGAACGCACTTCATTATCGTAAGAGTGTCACGTAGAAGGTTTTTATAGTCACTGAGAAGTTATTAAGCAAACTTGTGCGTAATAGTGATATGGAATGTATATTAATATTTCATTTTTAATGGGATTTATTCTACTCCTAAAGTTGTATACTTTCTAACCTGTATCCAGACAAAGAAATTTGATAATAATCATGCGCAAGGTAGACCTTCCACCTGGTCATGGATGGCGCGTGTTAAAACAGCGGTTGCTACGGTGCTTACTAATCGTCCAAATCAACACACTGGTCAGCTCTCGCTTTTAACCAACTGACTCAAAACGCTTGCTCTTAATCTCGGTCCAAGGCGATATTGTATGCCGGTCTAAACTTACCTCCTAGTCATTTTATTATATTACTTGTAAAATTATGAGGCTGTTAGGGTGTTGAAAAAGTTTCTCTGTAGCTGAAACCTTTGTAAACTTGACCGTTAGGCTCGTCCCTGTTACGAGCCAGCTTAAACCATTTTATTTTACTTCGATTGACACTTACTTTGTTTCTTGACTATTTTTCAAGTTTTGTTGCACACTTAACGTCGCTTGAAAGACAGAGGAACCGTGATCTGGATTGCAGAGGATCGCCTATGGTTATGCAGTGCAATCATTTACTCAAATTCCATTGCAGTTCATGTATATTATAGCCGTGGGGGATGACTTTATATTCCGTAATTTTTATTGGACCAACCGCATGGTCAAATAACGGTACGAATAACGAACGTTATGAAATACACCTGCCATAAGATGAAGTTTGTTCTTAAATATTAAGTATTGAGGAATTTATCTATTTCATGATACCTTGACAAAAACTTCGTTTCGAACTTAGTTGTGCCCAGATTCTTTAGACGCACTTGGGAAAATAAATCTTCCAGCGTGTTTTCTAGTGAAGGCTAACAATTGAAAAAATGGTTCCTCTACGTGTGTGAATCGAAAAAGAACAATGGAAGAATTAGTGAAGTGGTGAGTGCGGATGTGCACTTGAAGACGGGGCTGTTGCTGCTGGCGAGCCGTAGGCCTTTGTTCCTGGATCTTAATTAAAGTGGACGTCGGCCGGTGTGCCTCCTACCTTAATTGATTCTTTGTGGGTTTAAATTAAATTGCGAGTGACTGGAGGCATTCGGACTGAATGCAGCAACCACCTAAGAAAAAATACCCAATTGTTTGTTTAATTAAAAGATGGAGTTGATTAGTGGGCCTCTTGCTGTGCTTTTCCTATGATAGATTGTGGTCCACCCAACCAATCATAGAAGCTCTCCAGTTTTAAACACGGATGAGACTAAATGTGTAATTTTTTTCATGTTATTATCTAACTTCTGATTTCATGTTGCTTACTCCCGTTGTACGGAGGTGTAATTGTAAAAATTAACCATCGTTCGCATTCAAATTGAGGACTTCAATTACAACTGTTCATTGTGTAGATGAAGCTGCAGAGATTGGGCAGTCATTTTGTTGAATCACATTTACTGGACGTTGACTTTCGAATTTTGAAAATAACTTTTCATGGCATTTACGCGACTTGTGGTCACCGCCATTCGTTCCATGCCACGATGACTTGATGCTTCATTGTATTGTGGAAATACAGCTTGAGTTATTTTCTTATTTATTGTTATGAGAAACTGACACTCATGGTGGGTGAAACTTTGTGCGTTGAATCTACTGTATGTGCATGCTTTGAACAGTTTTTTGTTTCGTATTAGAACTGAACTTTATACAGTGAGGTAGATTTTCTGCAAACTATTCGTTTGATAGTAAAGCATTTCAAAAACTTAGGAGAAGAGAACAGCTAATTAATTATCGAAAAGCTATTGAACTTTCAGGAAATCCTGGTGTGGTGAGCATTTGCTAAAAAAATTATTGAAGTCGTTAAATATTCTTTCGAACATTTCATGTAATTTCAGACTTCCCTCTCGAATGTTTGAAAACAGCATTTAAATTTCCACGCTTATTATTCAAACTCATTGTCTTCTCTTGTTATTACTGGCAACTCGATTTTCTTCAGAGAAATGCCGTAACAAATGGTTGTCCCGGGCTGCAAGTTCATAGATCAATTTTTACTTAAAATAACAGTGTGAATGACATTTCAACGTTGCTTGTGTGTCGTTGAACTCTTCTCTCGAAAATTGATCGGCGTACCGGGCACCATAACAATTTCCCAGCATTCTGGAAGAAGTGAAATGTAACTGCAATATTTTTGAATTGTGAGCACTAAAAATTATTGGTAAGAATTGAAAAAAATCATGGAGAGTTATTTTGTGTGTGCTTTGATATTGCATAGTCAAAATCCCGTAGGAACCTGGACGAAAACTTTTGTGTATGCATCATCATAATTTGTACGAGGATTTTATAAATATTGTTACTTTGGTCGTGAGGTACAGTACGTTAGTAGTGAATTACTCATGTATCAGTTTCCCTAATTTTTTCCGTGCCTCACACAAGTAAACTAATGTCATTTTTTCCGCAGTTATGATTCAGTCTCAACTGAGCGCAGAAATAGGCAAAAACACTTAAATCTTTGCATTACACCCCCATGAAAATTAACCTGGTCATGTTTGGGTCCGGGTGTTGTTTCCCGAACCAAGCTCGCGTTGTTGATCTTACCAGAAAGTAGAAATCGATTGTCCTTTTCAGTCATCGATCTACAAATGTCAATACCGAATATAATTTAAAATTTTGCGTATCATCTGAACGTTTCAGTCAAATGTACTGAGCATGCATTCTATACACGCATGATTGACGTTCAGTTTTCTGTAAAGCGGTGCAGACATTATGTGCTTCAAAGGAGATACCCAATGATAATGCGTGATTTTATTGACCCCTCCTCGTCTAGGCGTTATTTATTGTTTAAAACTCGAAATCTGCCACTTCTATTCCTGGAATTGTGGATTCCAGGAGTAGATAAAGTACTGATCTGAAAGGTTTCTTATACATTTGAATTGAATGTGCAGGCTTTCATGTTGTATTGAAGAATAACTTTATCACAATAGATTCTGACCCTCAGAGGGCATGGGATAGGCCAAAGACAATAAGGTTAGGTTGGTTAGTTAGGCTCGTCTATCTTATGCTATAGGGACTAGCGTTCCCAGGGGGACATCATTAGGCTACCTCAGCTTTAGCTAGGACTTCGGGACTTTCATTACTCAAGCTAACTTTGCTTCTCTCCATTTTCATACCTTCTTGGTGTATAATTCTTTATTTTTTTTACTCTTCCACCTTAACTTGCTGTTTCTATGCGCAAGGGATCTTCTGCGGGAACACACTTTGTGCATAGATTCTCCGTTCTCATAAGTCTCACTAAATGGGCCCTTCTCTTTCCGTGCGAGAGGGTCTGAATTACTAAAGCCTTCTATTCTTATCGCTACTACTAGTACAATAGATTATGAAATTTTTTCGATTTTAAATTGAAATTTTCTTGCGAGAATTTATGAATATATGACAATAAGTCTAAAAAACAACTTTATTAATCCTGTATAATGAGGTGATAAAAACGAAATCATTTGGAATTTGTAATGTGAGTAAAAAGTTCAATGCTGTGCACCTACTGGAGGTAGGTACAGAACACAACCGTTAAAACAACGCAACCTTTTCTCTCCCTCTGCTTGAAGAAGTCAACTTAATTCATTTCGAATGATGCCACGTTCACTTACGTTCTATCTCTGCGATAATCTGTCCAGGTTACCGCATTCCAGCCATAGCTTACGCCTGCACGTCGACCGATGTCATGTCCACTTGCTCTTCCATGGCGAGATGAGCACAACTCTAAAGCTTTTTTAAAATCCTTTATACAACGATTGGATCGGATGATTCGTAAAAATTTATCTTAGATTTAGATGATTAAAAAAGTACAATTTTGTGGGAGCGATCACTTGCGTCGAAAGATAGCGTTTGCCAAAAATGCAATTCTTAATATTTTCTGAGCTTCTGCTATCAATGAGTGGGCTCATGCAAAGATAAATTTCGCAACAGGCGTAACTTTTTATTGCATATTCTTTAGTCGCGTGCGTGTTTTCCCCCGCTTTTAAAATATTACGCCAGAAACAGATCAAGCTATCAATTAGCGGTCAAAAAATCTGTAGTTCATCCTAGACTGGTCGTAGAATTGACCAAACTGCCATTTGCTTCACGCCTGGCTCGTGTAATGATAAACTGGTCTCTGTTGCCTGGAGAACTCTCGCCAGGGCAAGTTTATTCATCTGATGTCGTTTTTGTGTGCGATGTTTACGTCACAGGAAAAAGAGGAGCGTTTTCGAGTGGCCCGCAAAGAACATTTAATTTTGCTCTTGCGGTTGAAATAAAATATTTTATCTCGCACTGATTTTTTTATATATTAACATTCGCCTGAGACAACAGTGTCTTCTCCGTTTAATTCGTAGTTATCTGATGAATATTTTTTAGGTTTTGGGTTTTTGGTAGTTATGAAACATATTGATTCATAGTACCTTTATTGTGTATGGTAAATACTTTTAAATTTTTTTAACGCGTATGTTTATTCTGATATGTTTCTTCTACCGTTTTTGCGTTCTTGTTGATTATATAGTCAGCATTAATTTCATACTTTACTAATATTGTTAGGCTTCGTTTTCGATGCAAATCTGATAAACATTCTAGGTGTATTTTTCCAGCCAAGGTTTTTGACTCGCATATTTTGTAGTTATCGTTTCATAAAAATTGAAAAAATGATGTGTGCATGCTGATTCTAAACTACACTTCTTTTTTGATCCATTTATCGAGTAAAGTTTTCATTTTTCAAAACCAATGTAAATGCTCGGTTCGCCACGTTTAGGAGATACACTCCTATTTTTGCCTTTGCTATTACTTGCTTGGGCATTCGACCTGCGTTTGGCTAGATTGAAGCCACTTTAGAATTTCCGCAATGAAACCCTGCTTACGTCTAAGACTACCAATTGGAGGATCAGTAATTGTGCAAAGGTTGAAATTAAGCGCTTTCTAATGCCAGGTATTGGTGATCTAAAACTGCCTTTGTGAGGCTCATTAAGCGTTTAAGAACAAGACGTCGTGGTGCCTGAAGAGTAGGTGTAATGCCCGATGCCTCTGTGTCTTTACGCTGAGGCATTGCTCACAGTCTGCTGCTGGAACTCGGCGCTTTTCTCTTGGCAATGCGAAAGCGTCCCATTCAATTGACTCTGATGGGAAAATTGAGGTAGCTGTGCCCATTATAGCAACTGGAGACGCGTACGTTTGATATTCAGGAGAAGAACGCAAGTCTGAGGTTTCACTGCAAGCAGCAAGTATTTCATTGCACGCTGTTCTAGTACTAATGATAATTTTTTGTTTTCTGTTCGATTTTGAGTGTTAGGTTCAATAGCACAATGTTTGATTAACTTGATGATTTGTTTTCCGATTTCAAAACTCAATATGCCTATTACTGTGCTTTTTTTTACTGAAATGTGTGATAGGCTTCATGTAAGCAAATTGTTCATATTTTTTCGGAAAGTTTTAATTTCCATTTTGTACCTTTCGTTTTGCGAGTTGATATCAACGATAAATTTGACACTAAAACCTCTAATTCACTGATAGTTAAACACGCCCAGCTTTTTTGCAGGAGCAGTTGTCCTTAATTAGGTTAGTAGTATTAGAAAAGAAGTTACTGAACGAAGTTTATTAAGAAAATTCTCCAAATCAAAATTGAATTACAGAGTCCTAATACTCAATTTTCATCAACTGAAAGTCCTGAAATTTACATCCGTTGATAGTTTCATCGTCATCGTTGAATTAAATTAATAATTGTTATGAATATATTTTCAATAATTCTACTGCGCCCTAATGAAATAATCTTACCAATAAATATGAGGAGTTGCTCGTTGCACAAGCCCTAGCAAGCTGCTCGATTCTGCAAAACGATCGAATTCATTTTTAGTGTGGTATCTGGCACAGCATTAGGCCGTAGTTGAAACTCACGGGGGACGAAAGAGAAGGAGAAAGGGTCGAGTCAATTGTTTAGAACATGAAGTTAAATGCTGACACTTCAAAGTAAACACCAGGTGCTATCATAATTAATGCGTGTATTAGCTTTAGGCCTACCAAATATCTAGAGAACTCGCTCTTAACGTGTGCCCATGCAAACGAGTCTCTGAGCACATGACCGTTGGCGGTGAATTTGTCGAGTGGGAATATATTGCTCATTTATGGTAATAAGAGAAACTGCGATAACCGCAAAGTAACCCGATGGACGTTCACCTGAGGACGTGAAATACATGAATATTGAGTACATGAGCTTTAATTTTCCTTAGTAGACCTTATTAAGATGTGTCTTCGAACCGCTAATGAACAGGATGTACTCGTATACATGTGTCGGCGAGCATCATTTAAACCAATTTGTCTTTTATGATTTTCTACAACATTACGTTCGAAGTAATAAAAGATGTGATGTTTTTGAAATTTATTTAAGTTCGACAGTTTGTATTTTGTTCGTCTTGATACTTGGAGGTTACTGCGGTCAAAGTATGAATCCGGGTACATGTGGTGACCGCGTACCCACCCCTGCAATTGGTGCCTCTAATTGACGTCATTGTGCCTTGATGGTGTGTGACGCCACTCAAATGACACTCATCCTCGACTTCGGACGACGAAAAAAATATATTCTTCAGTTTCGAAAAGGCCTGAGGGCCTGTGAATGGTGGACAAACGAATGTAGTTTAAATTACAATCTTGGTTAAAATGACAAAGTCTTCAGTGAGAAGCCCACTAATCCAAAACGTTTAAATTTGGAGACCAGTTGGAAATATGTCGTTTCAATTTTGCGGTCGAATCGGAACGATGTGGCTGCTTTGTGTAAAATTTGGTCACTCTTCCTCTACAGTTTGATTTTCGGAATTATGTTTGATTTTCGCCACTGTATTAAAGATCACCGTAATACGAAGTACATGTTAGACGTGCATATCGACATGCTTGGTCTCTGTTGTTTTATGATGGGTAAATTTACCCCGACAATTTTATATCGTTTTCTTACGTATATAAAATGCTCTTATTTGAACGAAAAGTAATATAAAGAAATTCTAGAATCGGTTTTTCTTACCCGAATATTATAGATACGGCTGGATAGAAGAAGTATTCCAATTTTTGTTCGTTGCTTTGCTCACGCACTCGACTAATAAGTAATGATAATTCGGCTGAGTATGTGATTTAGAGTACTAACGAACTAGTGATTGTCTTGGCTGAATATGTGGCTTGGAGTACTAACACAACTTACTCGATTGACTTAGAGTACAAAGCCATGCAGAGTTTAGTGAGTGGCTTGGCTGAGTCTGGGAATAAGGTTAAGGAAAGCTGAGCTACTCGAACTTTGAACTTCAATTTTTGAGTAATTGATTGTAGCGCATTGTACAAGCTAGTTTATAGTTTTGCAAATATCTGTTCGCGAGGTCGAGATATGGAGATCCATGACTCTGTAACTATCCCTAATTTTACCTGAAGAAAGTGGAGGTATCAATTCCGAAACTAACATATCATATTTCTGTTTAAATTTTCTTAAGGGATATTTACTCGGATATCTTCACGACCAAAATGCCATTGTTTAGCGGAGGCGGATGTTGCGAAAATTACACTGCGCGCTTACTTAAGTGTATTCCCCCACACTAATGCAGTGCCACGAATGTAATTGTGGCTTCGTTATCTGTCATTATTACGTGCGTATGCATGACTTCGAAGAACGGTTATTTTGCTCCATAGTTGACGGCGATCCGTCGTAAATGAACCTTTCGAAACTTTTTACCGAAATCAAGTAAAAGCTGCCTCCGTGTCCCCCAGTGCAGAAAGAAACGCCTGCTGGGAGGGTGGGTTGTTTCTCACCTGCTCTCGTTTTCCCACGCAGACTGACAGCATCCTCAGCCTCGGAATGTACAGTCATTTCTATATGGTCGATCTCAAAATACACACTACGGGTAAATAATAAATATCCTGAAATACATCATCCCTTCCATCACCCGATTCCATTGTCAATAGATACTAAATTTTATTTTTTTTTATCCTGAATTTTTTATTTTAATGAACGCATGGAGCTGCTTTGGACAATTAATGTGGAACTTGTAATATACGTGAAAGATGTACGGCGTATCTTTTCTTGGGACAAAAGTGATGTGCAGTTTACTTTAGAGTATCTATACTTTAGCTTGTGAGTGCGGTATTTCCGTAGAGTTTTTCAACGCAAATAGGACAATGACAAATATAGTTAATTAAATAGAGGGATTTTCTTATCCCTATTATTAATTTATTCCAATTGACAAGTTAGTATTAACAGTTGGTCAAAGTGCGGCCATTAAAGGTTAAAGTACAAACATTAGTCTTATAAAATGAAGCACTGAATTCAAGTAGATTATGCATCAGGAAGGTTTATTTTCTTTTAAAAACGAATGGTGGCGCAATATCAAGCAATTGGCAATAGTTGTTCTATCGATACAACTAGGGACGAGAACACTCCTACAGTTGGATTAGAAAAGACGCCTCCATTGTTCTTCCAACCTTCAACTCCCGAAGTATGGCGCCTACACTTAAGAAGAGGCCACTGCACTCCTAGTAGTTGTCGGCGCATCAAGATGCTTTCGAATAGAGCGGTGGTTAATGTCGGCACCAAAGGAGCGGCTACTCTGAACGCTGCTTTCCCGGCTCGAGCGACCTTTAACATCGTAGGTAGAGGGCGAAGGTCAAGTCCCAACCTGAATAGAAACATTAGAAGGTTAGGCGGTCGAAATAAGATCAAAATGAATCTCTACCAATAAATCAAGCAATAAGAACATCTAGTTAAGGAATGCATACCCTTGCGAAACTGGCTGTAGACAGGCTGCCGTCGACAGCGACATTGACTCAGTGCAAGAGCAGCCACTGCGAGGGAGTATGTTTGATGGCGGTCGCTAGCCACCAGCAAATTCCTGATAAAACTTAATCTGAGTTATAATTAATCTGTTGTTTCATTGCCAAGAGTCTATCTTTAGGGATAAGTTTGCACTAAGGTGCGTTCAATAAGTAAGAAGATGAGAGTTAATGATCAAGGTCAATGTTCGGGATAATGAGAATATACATTTGCGCAAGAATTGGGGGATTATTGAAGAAGAAATAGGGCGATCAGGTTGCCAGCGTGACACCCGTCTTCTCAGCACAGCTCGAGCCCTCGCAGCTATCCTGACGCTTCTCAGGTGGCCAGAAGCACGTCACGAGCGTTACGTAGTTCGGATCACCAATCGAGCAATTGCGGAATTAGAGTCACTTCCATCAAGGTAGAGTTGAGAATGCCGGTGTAGGACAAGGTGTGCCAGCCTTCGTCTTACCTTGCTCCAAGCCGAAAAAATAGGTCATAATAGGTCAAACTTTGATGTGCACCCCTCAGCAGTGGAGAATGTTAAAATTCTCCATACTTCCTTCATAAATATCACCTTGATATACGTCATTAAAGTTGCGTGCTATTCTGCATGTATTTGCCGTGAATTTAAACATTTTCTTAATTCTCACTTCCCCCAGCAGCACATTGTTACAGAATACAAAGGTGTGCATGGACTTACTCTATTTGCTAATAGGTTGGAAAATTTCTTAAGTTTACTTCCCCGTGAAGACAAAAGCCTTACCTGTGCATGGCAAAATTACTGTTAAATCAACCTGTTTTTTAAATTTTATTAAACAGTCTTTTATCGGCGAAGAAAGTACTCTCGAATTTTGCATTACTTAGTTTCAAATGAAATTGCGTGGAACTCCGTTTGATATAAGGTGTGTTTTTTTATTGTGTTAACTCAAAAAAATTGTTTTTACCTCTAGTACAAACGAACTGGGGGAAAAGAATAGGTCGTGCGGCCTAATAAAAGGTATGTACTGAGCGTACGGAGCTTGTCAAAATGTTGATACGCAGAGGGCCAAGTATTGACGAGGAAACTGAAGGGCTGCTGTATCAAGGCGCCTTTTTCTTAAACACGGCGTTGTTACCGCTGAGTAGCGCGGTTTTGCTGTCAGTTGGTGGTAATTACGCTAGGCCGAGCCCATCTGGTACGAAATGGCCTTCAGTGGCACCTCATTCTAAGCCTGAGTTACTGACTCATCCATCCCACGTCCCATCCCAGGTCTGTCATCGCCCCCCGTGCAGAGACTTCATCCATCACATCACACATCGACTCATCCATCAAATTGCTCTCAGCTCGTCTTGCATCTGCCCTACCAGCTCTGAAAGCCTGGCTTCCGTGGCACAATGAAGGCTTTGTGGTGCTGGGGTATCGCTGCTATGTGGCACCAGTAGGGCCCTAGGAAGTGCACTTGTGTCCGGCTGCACAAATCAATAGGTTCGTTGAGAGGCACTTGCACTGCTTCTTATTCTTTTTCTGTGTATAGTTGGCTATTGATACAGTGAACTGTGGATTTCTTTCTACTTACGAGTGTGGGGTACATTGTTACCTATTGATTTTGCTAGGTTATTGTAGTATACCGTCTCAACTTCTGTTTTTACTTCATTATCGTTGTACGCTTTCCACT